>CM071718.1:19432636-19446070 GCA_036630335.1 Physaria fendleri | reverse complement strand
TCTATAACCTAAGTGAGTATGATTGTTTTTTGATGCTATATATTCTGAAAAGCCCCACAAAGGTGTCGCAGGTAATACACTCTCAAATTCTTTTTCGATCTTTTTAACTCGATCTGTTCTGTCTGATTCATTAGTTTCTGTGTGGAAATTCGCATGAACTCGATCGCTGTGGGTAAAATTTGTTTGAAAATAAATTAATTGTCAATGTCACTTGTACATTCTCTAGTGAACTAAAATTTCTCGTTTTTAGGAATCAAAAAACAAGAACACAAAACTGGCTTCTAGGTTTAGTCTTCCTCTCCCTCCTTCTCAGTTATGTAGAAGTACCACAAATCATAGAGATTACTGTCTCTGTTTGATGCAACCAGTCTAAGCCAATCCCTCGCATTGTGCTTCTCCAGGTACTTCTTCGTCAAGTACTTCACATACCTAAACACACATACAAGATAGTTAAAGTACTAAATAAGTCAAGATTCTTTCTTGCTACATGTGTTAGATAAGTTTGGTTCCTATGATCAGCTGATCACAAACAAGCACAGACGAGTAAGATAGATGAGTGCATCTGTTTGTTATATATACTTGTGCTAGACAAATTGCCTAAAGATTGCTAGAACTTACAGAACCAGACAACACTGTTGCTACTTTTATTAGATATTATTGGTTCGTACACTCACATTCTATCATAATCTTAAGACAGACACAGGATAAGAAAAAATGAGCAAAGTAGATAAGTTCATCTGTTATACCTCTTGGAGAATTGGCCATCAGAAGTCACAGTGATCTTGTTCTTATCACGGGTGATTGTGACTGAATCACCGAGTGCACCAGCTTTCCCACCGACTTTGGTCTTGAATTCAGGATATGAACGGGAACCATTTGTGTAAAGCCACTGGCCTTTTTCTACTGTCTGACAATCCGGGCATTGCATCACGCCCTTTAAGTTGAAAGCTGAACCAATAGAGTCTTAAAATCAAAGAAAACAGATGTGAAGTTAGAGACCACCACATATTGGAGAATACCTCAAACGTGAGTTATAAAGAACTCATGCATCAAATTACTATAAATAATCCCTAATCTGTGAAGAAACTTCATCGGCTTATTGAATACAAAACCATAGAAAGATCCAAGATTGCCGAGATTGTCGTACACAGAGTAAAGATTCATATACACTCAATTACAAAACAGAAGGAGGACTCAAAATGAGTGAGAAATGTGTACCATAGATTTGAACACCCACGGAAACATTAGAGTTTGACTGAGGATAGAAATTTGGCCTGTAAGTTGTACCAAACATGTGAAAAAGACCCACTGCAGCTGAAACAAATCATTATCATGTTAGATAAACGAAAGAAACATAAAAGAAGATACGAGAGAAGAAGATGCGAGTCGAGATTACCAACAAAGGAACATAAAATTAACAGAGAAATTTTGCACATCATCCTCCTCCAGTTAACGGCAAGCATACTCTTCAAACATCTTAGTATAATTGTTTCGGCCAACTTAACCATCAGTTCCTCTGCCACCTTCAAAGCAACTCTCCGAAGAAACATGATGATTAATAAATCAATTCTTCTTCTTCTTCAACTTAAGAATGAAAGAGAAAGAGTATCGAAGAGAAGAATTAAGAAGAAAGAAAAAGAGGTCAGAACTCAAGAACGTTGAGAGAGATTTCAAGAACGTCGAGAGATTTGAATGAGAAGAAGAAAGAAAATATTTTTTTATAATAAGAGATATTAAAACGAAGAAGACTCAAAGTTAATTATAAAAATATTTTTTATAATAAGATTTTCCTATACGTAAAAATGAATTATATCCATCACAAAAAAAAAAAAAAAAAAAAAAAAAAAAGTAAAAATAAAAAAAAAAAAAAAAAAAAAAAAAAGTAAAAATGAATTATTTAACGGACTGTTACCTGACGGCAGCGTTTATAAGTTAAACCGAAAGTAATTTAACGTCCGTTAATTTGAATTCCGGTAAGTAAACATCGGTGATCCTGAGCCAAAGACGGAGAAGAAATCGGAGATTACGGAAACGCATCATATTCGTTGAGGAAGAAAATGAACCGTGAGCTGATGACGCACGCCGGTGTTAGAGTAGCGGATGAGAAGGAGGAGCAATAACCGGAGCTAGTGCTTCGATTCGGGCTGATGTAAATCGTCGGCTAACTCCATTTGAACTTTTGGAACTGTGAGATTTTAATTTTGGGATGAGCAAAATAGAATCAAATGTGATGTTGACGGAGGCGAAAACACGAGCGTGTTAGGTCAAATAAGAACAATGGCATAAGTTTGTAATTTAATGGTTTAAATATGATGCGTTTTGTAATTTAAAGCGATTTTATTTTTATATTCGACTTGATGCACGGGGTTTTTAGTTAAATCTATATATATATATACTAGTGTTAATTGACCCCGTGCACGGATTTTTTTAATTAACTAAATCAATTAAAATAATTCTTTATATTTAGTTAAAAATATTAATATATGTTTTTTTGGCAAGAATATTAATATTTAAATATTTTTAAAGTTATTAAAAAATTGATGACATATTTCAAGATTTTAATTTACAATCTATTAAAACCGTTAAACCCGTAATCATTCTTGTTGTGTTTATTTAATCTTCGTAAATTCTTTAGTGTATTCAAATCCCAAATACCTATTTTTTTTCCTTTGTTAATCACGATTTTATACCTTACTCTACAGAAACAATGTCTCATTCCTCTCTCCATTATAAATCTATTTAATCATTCTAAAATATAGCTGACATCCGCTTCTATATAAATTCGTGTCAAACAGAAATTCAAGAGAGATGGCTCGAGCGTGTAACATTGCAATCTTGTTTTCAAGATGAATTGAGACGAATAAGATCTATTTAATTTATAGGCAACTACAATAATACATGTTTAGATACTTAACATTTTTATAATTATTAATATGTAAATATTTCATTTTTTGATTAAACATTCTAAAATAAAATTTATGATAAAATAACCGTTAAACCCGTAATCATTCTTGTTGTGTTTATTTAATCTTCGTAACTTCTTTAGTGTATTCAAAACCCAAATACCTAATTTTTTTTTCCATCGTTAATCACGATTTTATACCTTACTCTATAGAAACAATGTCTCATTCCTCTCTTCATTATAAATCTATTTACTCTCCCTCTCGTTCTAGAATATAGCTCTTTCTCTCTCTGTTATAAATCTACTTAGCCTCCTACTCGTTCTATACTATAGCTGACTTTTGTTAATCACGATTTTATATCATACTCTATATAAACAATGTCTCTTTTCTCTCTTCGTTATAAACCTAGTTAGTTTCCTACTTGTTCTAGACTATAGAACTTCCTCTCTCCGTTATAAATCTAGGTAGTCTCCTACTCGTTTTAGACTATAGATATTCTTGTTGTGTTTATTTAATCTTCGTAACTTCTTTAGTGTATTCAAAACCCAAATACCTAATTTTTTTTTCCATCGTTAATCACGATTTTATACCTTACTCTATAGAAACAATGTCTCATTCCTCTCTTCATTATAAATCTATTTACTCTCCCTCTCGTTCTAGAATATAGCTCTTTCTCTCTCTGTTATAAATCTACTTAGCCTCCTACTCGTTCTATACTATAGCTGACTTTTGTTAATCACGATTTTATATCATACTCTATATAAACAATGTCTCTTTTCTCTCTTCGTTATAAACCTAGTTAGTTTCCTACTTGTTCTAGACTATAGAACTTCCTCTCTCCGTTATAAATCTAGGTAGTCTCCTACTCGTTTTAGACTATAGATCTTCCTCTCTCTGTTATAAATTTAGTTAGTTTCCTAATCATTCTAAAATATATCCGTTATAAATTTAGTTAGTTTCCTAATCATTCTAAAATATAGCTGACATCCGCTTCTATATAAATTCGTGTCAAACAGAAATTCAAGAGAGACGGCTCGAGCGTGTAACATTGCAATCTTGTTTTCAAGATGAATTGAGACGAATAAGATCTATTCAATTTATAGGCAATTACAATAATTATGTTTAGATACTTAACATTTTTATAATTATTAATATGTAAATATTTCATTTTTTGATTAAACATTCTAAAACAAAATTTATGATAAAATATGTAGTTTACATTTTTTAAAATATATCTATTTGTAAAATAATCAAATTAGGAAATTAACATAATTAAGAAAAATTAAAATCGACGGTCGGATCAACGTGAGATGCCACGTGTCGCGATAAATTAACATAATTAAGAAAAATTAAAATCGACGGTCGGATCAACGTGAGATGCCACGTGTCGCGATCTCACTAATTATCGCGTTTGACACGTGGCACGCTCACATCGCTCCAACCCAACTTTATATAATAAGATGTTTTTTTGGTTAAGTTAATTTTGGTCCGTTTTGTAAAGTTTTTTACATGTATCCAGCAGAGTTAATTTTATAATCCTATTAAGTATTATGTTTTTAATTATTTTTATTCGATAGAAATCATGTGGCACACGAGGGTAAGGTTAAAAAGAAAATTATTTATATCCAATTAATTCAAAAACAGATCATGTGATATAAATTATATTTAGAATTCGACAATGTATATAGTCACCGACATTTGAATGTTTTATTTAAAGCAAAATATTGTATTCTCAGTCGAAAATTAAATCACCGACGATAAGATACGAAATCACTTTCGTCTTTAAAAAGCAAAAAAAAAAGGTTATAAAGAATCCGATTCAAAAGAAGAAAAGTTGTGAAAGTTATCAAAACATATTTAAGAAAAAGGGGGAAAAGAAAAAGATCGGTCGTGTCAAGTGATGCTTAATACAATGGACTTCTGTAGTGTTCTTTTAATGTGGGGGTAGTAATTGTGTACAGTACTAGCTCGATTCTCAATGGACCAAAGTAAAATTAAACTTTTTACATACTCAAGTTAATGTGCTAGTTATCTCTTTTTCTTTGTAACGTTTTGTTAAAAAAAAAAAGGACCTTTGGGGTTTTGGGAGGCAGAGATGATCCAAGAGAGCTCTTCGGCGGCAGAATCAAGAAGATCAAGGCAATCAAGAATCGCATTGGAAACTCGTGACTTGCCTACTTTTTTATCGAACTTGGACACTATAGCTGCCGCTTTATTGATAGCCTCAACGACGGTTTTGGCCGCTCCGGCAAACTCTAACGCCGGGACTCTCAAGCAATCAATTTCAGTGGAAGAAAACGCCTCTGAGTGGGCGGAACATAGAAGAAAGAAGAACAAGATCGATGAACCCACTTCTCGGTACATCATCTTTTTTTATCTCGCCCTAAGAATCTTGCAAGTGGGGAAATTGAAGATGAACCCAAGTTCAAAGATAGTAGTAATTGAATCTCAGTATGATGTGTGAAGTTATTTATTAAGAAATGAGAGAGAATGATACAATTTCAAGAAATGAGTTTTGCCACCTATTTATATAGGGAAAATTGTCAAAGAAAAAAAAAATGCCCAACTTAAAAAAACTTCATTTTAAAGCACGTATTATTTTGTGGTTATTTTAAATCCCAATCTTTTGCCTTATAAGAAAAAAAAGACACAATTTTTGAATTTTTTCCTTAATTATGCCCAACGTTAATTCATTAAACAGACTTAGTTACCTCTGTAACCCACGTCGTTTATTTAAATCTATTTAAGGATGGTGAATAGTAAACGGTGTTGGTTATACAGTTAATTAAATATGTTTAGTGAATTAGTGAATCAACATTGGGCATTTGAAAAGACGTAAAGTTGGGTATTAAAATGACTAGGAAATAGTACAGGTTTTAAAATGATTTTTTTTGAAAGTTGGACATTTGTAAATTGTCAAAGAAAAAAAAAATGCCCAACTTAAAAAAACTTCATTTTAAAGCACGTATTATTTTGTGGTTATTTTAAATCCCAATCTTTTGCCTTATAAGAAAAAAAAGACACAATTTTTGAATTTTTTCCTTAATTATGCCCAACGTTAATTCATTAAACAGACTTAGTTACCTCTGTAACCCACGTCGTTTATTTAAATCTATTTAAGGATGGTGAATAGTAAACGGTGTTGGTTATACAGTTAATTAAATATGTTTAGTGAATTAGTGAATCAACATTGGGCATTTGAAAAGACGTAAAGTTGGGTATTAAAATGACTAGGAAATAGTACAGGTTTTAAAATGATTTTTTTTGAAAGTTGGACATTTGTTTGAAATTTTTTCTTATTTATATACTATCTAAAAATATTCCTTTAAATAGATTTAAGATATTAACTTATGAAAAGAATTTGACATTTTATTCCATAATTTGACATTTTATTGTGTAAAATTTGTGGTTAAAATTAAAGTTAAAAAATGAAGAAGCAAAATCATAATGGAGATTGCTTTAGCCACTTCGAGATTTCTGGGTAGCCCAGTGATTCCAACGACTCTATTTTGCAAACAGGCTCGAGCCGTATCTCTCACCGTCACTGCGAGTAGCAGTTACAATCGCAGAAACGATAAGGTTTACACGAGGCTTGACTCTTGTCTGGTCATTCCTCCTCCACCTAGATTCAAGAAACCGCGTGCCATTGTTAAGTTCCTGGGAGGTGCTTTCGTTGGAGCTGTACCTGAACTTACCTACAGGTACTTTACCCTTTGATGCTTCTAATACATGTACATCGAACTGCACACTGCCTTGATGATTCAGGGTTTAGCTATTAATGGGAATTGGACGAGTTTAATGATGTTTGCTATGCTTAGGATGAAGAAAGCATTTGTAATTTTAGATATGGCTCTCTAAGATTCCATGGATTTACTGAATTTTGGATATATCAACTTATATGAGAAATGGTATTTCATAGAATTGAAGTACCGTTTTGTTATTTACGCATTTTTGATAGTCATGTATGTGTAAATGACTTTTTCTGATTCTGATCACTTCACTGTAGATTTGTATCCAATGCATCTAACACTCTACCATTGTGAAGCCTATATGATTGCATATAACATTGAGTTATATGCAAATTGGTCTGAAGTTTTTGTAATCTAAAGAGTAAATACCACATCTGCTATTTAGGAATTAGGAGATGGGTTAGTTCTTCATGGTCTTATCTTCACTCAATTTTATGCTATATGTATTGTTTTTTCCTGTCTTTGTAAGGAAATGTCACTAGAATAATATGGTCTGTAGATACTCAAGCACAAAGGAGGGCTTTTTGAGAATATTCGTAACTATTTGATGGTCAGAGCCAATTGTAGATTGGTTTTAGAGTAAACCACAAGACCTTGGATAAGTTTGTTTTTGAAATTTCCTTTCAAGTATTAGAAAATTGCATGCCTTTGTTTCATAGCTGTGTAAACCCCATGGTCCTAAATTTCCTTTCAAGTATTAGAAAATTGCATGCCTTTGTTTCATAGCTGTGTAAACCCCATGGTCCTGTAGTCGTTGAAATGATTGATTATGAACTTGAAAAGATGTTCCTTTGTGTCTGTGACTAGTTACCTCAAGGAGCTATTGGCAAAGGAAGGGTATCTTATAGTATCTGTGCCATACAATGTTACATTTGATCATGAACAAGCTGCTAAGCAGGTTTATGAGAGGTTCAATTCCTGCTTGGACACAATTTTCTCATCTGGAATTCCATCTGCGAATTTGAGTCCCGAAGTTCTAGCTGACCTCCCTCTTTTTTCAGTTGGTCACAGGTAGGAAACTTTTCCCTTCTCCCCTCAATAGAATGCGGTCACTTCATTTTTTGTGTGATCTCCTGCTCAATCTCATGAATTCTCTATGTTCTAAATGCTGACTACTGTCAACTTTTATACAGTAATGGTGCACTGCTCCAAGTTTTGACCGGAAGTTATTTTACTGAAAAGATACCAAAGGTTAATGCCATCATTTCATTTAACAATAAGTCAGCAACAGAGGCAGTTCCATATTTTGAGCAGGTAATATTATCATTGGTTACGAATTTATTTAACAATAAGTCAGCAACAGAGGCAGTTCCATATTTTGAGCAGGTAATATTATCATTGGTTACGACTTGTCTCTCAAAATTTCCTTGGTTTAGTATCTATTAGTGATTAGGCCTTTGCTTTCCATTTTTCTCTTATGTTTACGTATTTAGACCTTATTATATGACTCTGAAAGAGAACACAGGATATATGTGATGGATGCGACTTAGAGCTATTCCACTTTAGTTATCAAAATCTAGACTAATGCTTCTTGAATTGAATTTCTATTCTATTAAGTAGCTAGACTAATCTTGTAGTTGGCAAATGGATCAACCGAACAATTTGAGGCTATGATTGCTAGTATCTTAGATTTTCTATGTTTCTCTGCAGCTTGGTCCTCTCATCCAGCAGATGATGCCAGTTGTCGAAGCTTCTCCAGTATATGAAATTGCTCGAAGTGCATCAGGTGCTGCTAATTACTCAAATTATATGCAGATAATCTCTCAATTAATCTATTTATTAGTGCTTGCAAGTGGAAACGATGTTATCAGTCTTTTTTCCCCACTGAACCTGGCAAAGAAAAAGGAACTTTTCTCTATTTAGTGTTCATAATGTCTCATTCATCAATCTTTAACCCTTTTTAACTTGGATATGTGTCCTAATTTATGCAGGGATATGTTTTCATTCGATATTAGCTACAGGAATATGCCTTTGATTTTGTGTGTATCTAACCTAGGCACCAAAGAGACTAATAATTCTTGAAACTTCGGTTGTTCTTTGAAGGTTGGGCAAGGGGTGTCGGAATTTCGACCATCACCTCTTGAGAATCGTAATTGCTTCAAGTGCTCCTACAGCGTTCCACACACTTTACTGGTAATGCGCACACATGATTATTTAGAGTAAGATAAGCTTGACGGTCCAATGAAGTTATTACTAGGTTTACATTAAGCCTGCTCTAGTCAAGAATTCAGTGACATTCCAATATTAAATACTTATAAAATTATCTACCAGAGAAACCATTTCTTATATTATACACACTTCTGTTTGTCAATATAAAGCTTTACGTATAGGGAGTTTCCCCTGTTATAAGAATCGGTTTGTCACAAACTTTGAACAGGTTCACAGTTCTGAGACAATTTATGGATCATAAGACTGTTTTGTTACTCATAACTAATTCATTTTGGTTGAGATGGGAAGCATTGAAGTAAAAAGTATGTGTCTGATTGGAACCAGCAATCCTCATATTGATCTTGGTTCTGCTGTCTCAGGTAAAATTCAACTCCGATGCAATCGACGAGACTGATTTGCTTGAAGAAACCATTAGACCTCGAATAGAATCTATCGGTGGTACACTTGAAAAAGTTCAGCTAAACGGAAACCATCTCAACAGGAATATGCCTTTGATTTTGTGTGTATCTAACCTAGGCACCAAAGAGACTAATAATTCTTGAAAGTCAGAAGAAGCTAATATATTTACACCTGTTATCACTAACAGGTGATGCGCTGAAACTTTTCCTTGAGACAGCTGGGACAACGATTCTAAATAACGATCAAGAAGCTCTTATGTCATTTACCAAATTGGTGGATCAATTGCCATCAGTATTTGGTGAGGTATTTCTTCAGTAAGGACTTCTTGTCTCCATATCAAAGATCCAGATTATGTTCTTCCTTTGTATTTGGCCTATCTGTCAAAAGGTATTCAACTCGTCATTCTTCGGTTGTTCTTTGAAGGTTGGGCAAGGGGTGTCTGAATTTCGACCATCACCTCTTGAGAATCGCAATTGCTTCAAGTGCTCCTACAGCGTTCCACACACTTTACTGGTAATGCGCACACATGTTTATTTAGAGTAAGATAAGCTTGACGGTCCAATGAAGTTATTACTAGGTTTACATTAAGCCTGCTCTAGTCAAGAATTCAGTGACATTCCAATATTAAATACTTATAACCATTTCTTATATTAGACACTTCTGTTTGTCAATAGAAAGCTTTACGTATAGGGAGTTTCCCCTGTTATGAGAATCTGTTTGTCACAAACTGTGAACAGGTTCACAGTTCTGAGACAATTTATGGATCATAAGACTGTTTTGTTACTCATAACTAATTCATTTTGGTTGAGATGGGAAGCATTGAAGTAAAAAGTATGTGTCTGATTGGAACCAGCAATCCTCATATTGATCTTGGTTCTGCTGTCTCAGGTAAAATTCAACTCCGATGCAATCGACGAGACTGATTTGCTTGAAGAAACCCTTAGACCTCGAATAGAATCTATCGGTGGTACACTTGAAAAAGTTCAGCTAAACGGAAACCATCTCACACCGTGCATACAGGTAGTAACCAAGAGCTTGTAGTTCTTCATTTAACGGCATTGCTCTCATCCTGTTTTAATTGATACATTACAGGACCCAAAGTGGCAAATTGGGTCTGTGTACACACCAGCAGATGCTGTGGCCCAGGCGCTAAAGACCATTCCTCTTAGCGAAACTCGAGTTCTTTCCTGCTGTGGCCCAGGCGCTAAAGACCATTCCTCTTAGCGAAACTCGAGTTCTTTCCAGGACGATCGTTGATTGGTTTAGACGGTTTGAGGATTGAGCCGTCTCATGTATATATATTTTCTTTCCAGGACGATCGTTGATTGGTTTAGACGGTTTGAGGATTGAGCCGTCTCATGTATATATATTGACGAACAACGACTAGCCTGGATCTGCCGAACATACATCCTTGTCTGAGCCACAAAAATAATTGGTATTGATACATGTATATGCCTGGTTGACACTTTTATTACAAATACGGTTTAACTCGACAGCCAAAACATAAAGCATTGGCCTACTTACTTCTCCAATCTAGATGCGCGTCTTAGTCTGCTGTCAACTCTAAAGCAAGCGAGTGTGGTTTCCGATACTTGATTGAGTTCGATTGCTTACTAGATTATTACCCGTGTTTAAATACAAACACGGATTAATGTTTACTTCATATTTAAAATTATTTCAAATTTTAAAGTAAGTATTATCCGTAAAATTGAACAAAATATTTAACATCCGATATCTGATTCAGATCTATCCAAAAATATTAAATCTGAATTCGAACTAATTTATATAATTTAATGAACTCTAGATTTTTTCGTATAGCCAAATAACCAAATTTCAAATGAAGATACCAAAAAAGAAAAAATTTACCAACATACTTCATTGTCAATCACAACTTAATTTTGTATTTAAGTTTTGCATAATATTACTTTAATCATATAAAAATCAAAACTAAACTAATTGCTATAAATACATGAATAATATATTGTTCCTATATCCAAATAATTAAACGTAAATTGAATTGAGTCCGACATTCGTGGTATCCATTTTCATATTTTTTATATTTGAGAATCAAATTCAAATACGAGTTTTATGGATACCCGTCAATACTCCAAATTTTAGTCAGATTTATCAACATAATTGTGTATTTTTATGTTTTGCATATATATATAATTAATTTTTCATTCTTAAAATGGAGAAGTAACTAATAATTTTATGGAAATGAATATTTCAATGTAGTTACCCACGAGAAATAAAAATATAAAGAACGTGAATATATGTGATTATAATAATAAATGTGGTACATGTTTAATATATGAATTTTTGATCTAATATAATAATTGGGAAGTACCTTTATGAAACTAACCTTTTGATAATGTGAATATTACATGAGTTTTATGAAACTAACCTTTTGATAATGTGAATATTACATGAGTGCCATTAGTTTTTAAATATTCTTAGAAAGATAATTAGGTATAATTAATTAGTTTTTAAATATTCTTAGAAAGATAATTAGGTATAATTAAAATATACATCAAATTTAAATAATTAATAAATACTATTCTAAAATCTAAATTTAAAATATTACTGATAATGATCATATTCTAAATCTTTAATTAGATAAAATTAAAATTTACATCAAATTTAAATAAACAAAAATACTATTCTAAAATCTAAATTTAGCATATTACTAATGGTATAAATCACAAAAAAATACGTGATGATAATCAAAATCTTATTATCTAAATTTATAATAGTTTTGAATATTTAAATATTAAGATTGATATATATAATCAAATAGCGAAGTAAAAATAACAGCATATGGCGCACGAGAGATGTACATCATCCAAAAAAAATGTCGGATGCTGCAGATGAACTGGTTGCGGGGGGAATTAACTAATTCAAAATTTCAAAATGTGGTTCTAATCGGGGGAGACCACTATTACATACCAGTCATGAAGCAGTTTAAAGAACAACGGCTTCCAGATGTACTCCTTGTGTATCCAAAAAAAATAACTCTGCTCGTTTATCAGAAGTGTGTAAAATAAAAATGACTTGGGAAGATGCTCATACAATTAATTAATATAACTTTGAAATAATCATTAGTTTAATTGTCGGATAATTCAAAAAAAAAATCAAAATTTTTTGAAATTATTAATTAATAAAATTCGAAAAAGAAAAATAATGACAATGTTCACACGTCTAAATACTTTTTGATTGTTGATTACCTTAAATTTATAACAACCTATTAATAAATAAATTATGGGAAAACCGTAAAATAAATCTCAAACTTTTAATTTTGGACATTTTAAATCATAAACTATCTTGACGATATTTTAAAGCCTCAACTATTATTGACATCTGAATAATTCGCAAATTTTTTAAAATTTTACTCTTTTAGTTTCGTCGTTAAGTCATCTAACGGACATGATTCTTCCCAATGGAATAAGCTAGAGAAGTTAATCATGCCTGAAATACAAATAAAATAACTTAACGATTTTTTCCGTTAAGTCATTTAACGGACAAAATCGACAAAACTCAAATTGAAGCACAAAATCGATTTTGTGCTTCAATTTGGGGATTCTATTGTGCTTCAATTTGAACTTTGTCGATTTTCTCCGTTAAATGACTTAGCGACGAGACTAAATGAGTAAAATTGTAAAAAATTTGCGAATTATTCAGAAGTCAATAGGTGTTGAGACTTTAAAATGTCGTCAAGATAGTTTGGGATTTAAAATGTCCAAACTTTAAAGTTTGAGATTTATTTTACAGTTTTCCCAATAAATTATCTAAATACTATTTTTAGTAAACTTAAAAATATTTGTTTTTTCTAATGGCAATCACGTAATATTCTAATAAAACGAATTTTACTTTCGAATGGGTACTTCCCAATTATTATATAAGACAAGATTATTACCCGTCTTCAAACACAGGTGATATTTATATTTATAATTATAAATTTAAATAATAAAATACACATTATACCAAAAATATATGATATCTGATATTAAATTCAGAACCTATCTTAAAATATTAAATCCAAAAAAGTTGATATATGTGGATATCTAAAAGTATAACTATAGAAATATATTTTTTTTTTTTTAGTACAACACTTACATTAAAATTGAAATATATTAATAAAAATATAAACAAATCTGTGTTAGTATGGATAATGATCTACTAAATTAAAAATTACAACCTCGTGTTCATATTTTAGT
>CM071718.1:19390662-19426217 GCA_036630335.1 Physaria fendleri | reverse complement strand
TATTAAATAAGTAATTTATATCGAGTCTTAGAATATTAAAATGATTCTTAAATATTTACAAAATCCAGGGGCCAATGCCTTGGTCATATCTGTAACGTTGAGGTTAGGTTGGTTTTTCTCCTCGGATAACTCCTTAAAGACTGTTGTTGTCTTTATAACCTTGAATAACGAATGGCCTGCCTTAGTCTTCTCCAACAAAATGTAATAACCCTCAATGGTAATGGAGTCCTGTTCTAATGCTTGAATGTTGGACTCAATGTATCTCCTTTGTGAGTTTGTAACTTTGTGATGCTTTTTGGCAGTCTCGTTGGAGTTGATTACCTTGAATGCTTTGTTCAGACCATGGCTTATTAGGAGAAACAGTATAGCAAGTTCCTCGTCTTGTATAGGCTGATGAGGTCTAGCAACGTCACAGATTTTCTGAATCTGAGCTTCGAACATTCCAATGTCAGTACGTGTTTCACGAGAATCCTTCTTCTGTTGCACCAAAAGTACCATGTGAATCAAACCTAGAGCTGAGACATCCCAAAACTTTTGACCAAGGACAATTGGTATCTGCAATGAAGTTGGTGAGAACTGCTCAAACTCTTTTTTCTTACCGACGCTCTTTATGCCAATCTCATGAATATTTTTATAATGCTCAACTCCTACTGCATTGCCTGTAACCCTCAGAATGATAGTAGAATCAGAACATCCATAGCCAGTTGCATATCTCGAAGGAGTTAGCCGATAAATGACAGAATTTTGGTAAACAGCAACCCTTACAGCTCCAAACTTAAGATCTGAAGCCTGCTGGAAAAGTGAATTCTTAGAGTTTCCCTTAATAATACCCAGATCACCTTAGTCTGTTGAAACTGCATAAAGAACAACACGAGGACCTGCCATTTCCGCATATCGATCATAAGCTGTAGATGTCCCGTTTTCTTGTCCAGAATTTCTGTCAGAGTTGCTCTCTACTGAGAAAGCTATGTTTTGCAGAAGCCAATGATTCACTTGAGAAGAAGAAACATTGATTGTGGCCTTATCATGATCAATATTCAGAAAAAAAATTATTCTGCATTTTCCCCTCGTAAAGCTCTTTTGGGTTTTTCTCAAACATTTGGCTGGCTTGAAGGATTGGCTTGACACCTTTTTCTTGTGAAGTTTCACTCCCCTGACAGATCCACAAACACGTAGTGGTGTCGAGAAATATTTTTCTATATTTTATACCTCCCACTAAGCTTCCATAAGTAACAGAGTGCTTCCATCTTTTCTTCCTCTTTCTTGTCTTTGATTTCTTGTTTGTGATTCTTCTGCTTAAGCTGGCCCTTCTATCGAACACCTTGTATGCATGTTTAGCAATTTTAACTTCGCCAGTAATTTCTCCTTCGGAAATGTGTGACTTCGTGTTGGTATCTGCACTCAGGACGTGATACTCATCTGGATTGTGATACAGAAAATTATAAGTCAGGGAGAGCCTCTAAAGGAGAAGGAAGGTTTCACTAATTTGAATAAGTCGGGGACACGTGTTATATTTTAAATGGGGGGTGCATTTGAGTCGTAGGGTTCATTTGTTCTTCTATATAAATGTCTTGTAACTGAAGAAACAAAGTTGTATCTGAAATTGTTAGTCAATAAAGACTTCTCTTCTTTCTTTTCAGTTCGGGATTCGTCCTTCTTCCTTCCTCTTTGTAGTTTGAATCGTCTTCTTCAGCGATCAACCTCTTTGAGAAGATCCCTTACCGTTGCGTCAACGTCTAAGGAATCCAGCAGCTTTAACTAGCTGCATCAGTGGTATCAGAGCCACCCTTCCTCGGCGTATGGTGGTGGAAACAAGAAGCGCAGCCATGGTTAATGAAAAGAATGCAGTTTCTAAAGAATCTTTGCGAGCGGAGATTGAATCGGTGATTGACTCAAAGATGGGCGAGATAATGAGCAAGATTCAAGAACAAATCCAAACTTCCTTCCATTTATTCACAGAACAGTCGAAAGAAAGGACTCGTGAAGACTCTGGAGCGGAACAAGGATCGCACAATCGCAATAACCAGTCAGGGAGTGGACATTCGAACTCAGAACCTCACAGAACATCAGCTTTATCAGGATTAACCAAGTTTGGCAAACTTGAGTTCCCTAAATTCAATGGTGTTGAAGTAGAGGACTGGATTTTCAGGGCTGAACAATTCTTTACACTCAATCAGGTGGAAGAAAAAGATAAGGTGACCATCGCATCAATGCACTTTGAGGGTTTGGCTGCACGTTGGCACAGAACTCTGAACCATTCATTTAGTGGCAAGAATTTGTGCAAGAACTGGGGATGCTACACCGCAGAACTCATAAATAGATTCTGTGAAGGAGTGGATGATCCAGTAGCTGAACTTAAAGGGCTTAAAGAAACCAAGGGAATAGTGGACTACCATAACAGGTTTGAAATGCTCAGAAACCGTGTGGATTTCTCAGAAGCTAGTCTTCTCAGTAGTTATCTAGCTGGATTAAAACCTGACACACAAAAAGCAGTGAGAATGCATCATCCTGCAACTGTAATGGACTGCTTTATGTTGGGAAAATTGTATGAATCAGATATAGGCCAGGACAAGCATCAAGGTTCTTCTCAGAGACCTTATGCGGGTAAGGGAATTTTACCTCAAAAGAAAGATGTAGAGCCAAGAATGGTCAAGGGGGGCTATGTAGATAAGATTCCTGATGGAGGTTATAGGGGGAAGAAGTACATTCCTAATGAAGACTGGGCAGAAAGAAAAGCTAAAGGACAATGCTTTTACTGTGATGAGCCCTATACACCTGAACATTTTTTAAGCCAACACAAGACAAAACGGTTGTATGTCATTGATGTCACAGAAGATTGTGATGAAGAGGAGGCAGAACAGGAAACGGCTAAAGAAGAAGAAGAAACCATGACTTTAGCCACTATCTCGGCCAATGCCATAGCTGGTTTAGCAGGGAATCAGACTTTGAAGATCAAAGGGACTTATGGGCCAGTGACTATCTATATCTTGATAGATCCCGGATCCACAGACAACTTCTTGAACCATAACACTCTCAAAAGATTGAATTGCAGACTTCAAGAACCAGGAAAAGTAAAAGTCAGAGTGGCTGGAGGAGGAAGGTTACATGTGTTCGGCTGTATTAACAAGTTTCAGTGGAAATTTCAAAACCAGCCCTTTGAAACCGATCTGATGGTCATAGACTTGGAGGACCCTGATTGTGATATGATCCTAGGAGTAGAGTGGCTGAAGACATTAGGTGATGTGATTACAAACTATGAGAAAAACGAGATGCGTTTTACTTACCATGACAATGATTACAAACTATGAGAAAAACGAGATGCGTTTTACTTACCATGACAAGAAGGTGCACCTGAAGGGGATCAAAACTAACTCGGCCAGAACAGTCAGAGCTAATAAGGTCAGAAGGACAGAGGAGAAATTGTACCAACTCACAGTAGTACCTATGGAAGAGGATGAAGATGAAGCTGATAGCCACTTATATTCTTTGAACACTGAGAGCAGAAGGAATGAGGAAAAGTGTGAGGAGCTGGAATCACTTTTGCACAAGTTTGCAGGGATCTTTGAAGAACCTACTGAGCTGCCACCTTTTAGAGCCAACCATGACCACAAGATTCCACTATTGGAAGGCTCAAATCCTGTGAACCAGAGACCGTATAGATACGCAGTGCAACAGAAGAATGAAATTGACAAAATTGTCCAAGAACTGCTGTCAAATGGGACTATTCAGGCGAGTTCAAGTCCTTATGCTTCTCCTGTGGTCTTAGTCAAGAAGAAGGATGGAAGTTGGAGATTGTGTGTGGATTACAGGAGCCTAAACAATCAGACAGTCAAGAACAGGTTTCCCATTCCCTTAATTGAAGATCTTTTGGATGAATTAGGGGGTTCACAGATTTACTCAAAGATTGATCTAAGAGCTGGATACCACCAAGTGAGGATGGACACTCAGGACATTCATAAAACTGCGTTCAAAACACATTCTGGTCACTATGAATACATTGTGATGCCCTTTGGCCTTACTAATGCCCCAGCCACCTTCCAAGGGCTTATGAATTCAGTTTTTGAACCAATGTTAAGGAAGAGTGTCTTAGTATTTTTTGACGATATTTTGGTTTACAGCCCTTCTCTGCAGAGTCACTTGGAACATCTTACAGCAGTATTTGAGTTGATGCAACAGCATAAATTGTATGCCAAGATGAGTAAGTGCAGCTTTGTAGCTAAAGAAGTAGAGTACTTGGGGCACTATATCTCAGGTAAAGGAGTATCAACAGATCCTGCAAAGGTTCAGGCGGTCCAAGAATGGCCTCAGCCAAAGAATGTGAAACAATTAAGAGGATTCTTGGGATTGGCTGGCTACTATAGAAGGTTTGTGAAAGGATTTGAGGGAATTGCCAGGCCTCTTACTGATTTAACAAAGAAAGACGCATTCACATGGAATGAAGAAGCAGATATAGCCTTCTGCAGTTTGAAGAAGAGTTTATGTGAGGCTCCAGTCTTGGCTTTACCACAGTTTGACAAACCTTTTGAAGTGGAGACAGATGCATCTGGTGGAGGCATTGGAGCAGTCTTGATGCAACAACATCATCCCATAGCTTACATTAGCAGAATTTTAAAAGGTAAACAACTCCACCTTTCCATTTATGAAAAAGAATTACTTGCAGTGGTTTTTGCAGTTCAGAATTACTTGCAGTGGTTTTTGCAGTTCAAAAATGGAGACATTACCTACTATCAAGTCGATTCACCATCAAAACTGACCAGAGGAGTCTCAAGTACCTAGTAGAGCAAAGACTGAACACTCCTATTCAGCAACAGTTGATGCCTAAACTATTAGAGTTTGACTATGACATTCAATACCGGCAAGGAAAAGATAACTTAGCTGCAGACGCTTTGTCAAGGGTGGAAGGAACAGAAGTTTTGTGTATGGCTCTAACGACACTGCAGTGTGATCTGTTGGATAAGATCAAAGGGAGTTATATGGAGGATGAGGACATCAAGCTTAAGATTGAGCAGCTAAAGAAGGATTCAACATCTGTGAAGGACTACACTTGGAAGGATGAAACGTTAAGAAGAAAGAACAAGTTAGTAGTGGCCAAGGTGGACGAGCTAAGGAGACAGATACTTGAGTGGCTTCACGGGTCAAGCATAGGAGGACATTCTGGAAGAGATGTTACAGCACAGAGAGTCAAAAGCTTGTTTTATTGGAAAGGTCAGAGTAAAGACATACAGAACTTTGTGAGGAACTGTCAGGTCTGCCAAAGGTGTAAGTACGATAATGCGGCCTATCCTGGGTTACTACAGCCATTACCCATTCCTGAAGCAGTATGGAGAGATGTATCAATGGACTTCATAAAAGGGTTACCCCTTTCCTTTGGTAAATCAGTAATTATGGTGGTAGTGGATCGACTGAGCAAGGCAGCCCATTTTATGACCCTTAGCCACCCATTTACAGCTCTCACAGTGGCTTAGGCCTATTTGGACAATGTATACAAGCTTCATGGTCTTCCTGAAAGCATTGTAAGCGACAGAGACAAGGTATTTGTGAGCAAAGTGTGGGAGGAGTTCTTTGAGCTGCAGGGAGTCACTTTAAACATGTCTACAGCCTATCACCCACAGAGTGATGGTCAAACGGAGGTAGTGAACAGATGTTTGGGGACTTATCTCAGATGCATGACTAGTGACAGACCCCATCTTTGGAGTAAATGGATTCCATTAGCTGAGTTTTGGTATAATACTAACTATCATACCTCAACACAAGCTACACCTTACGAAATCGTCTATGGGCAGCCACCTCCAGTTCATCTACCTTATCTACCAGGGGAAGCTAAAGTAGCAGTAGTAGCTAGGAGTCTGCAGGATAGGGAGAACATGGTAATGATGCTCAGGTTCCATCTATTGAGGGCACAAAACCGCATGGAGCAACAAGCTAACAAGCATCGTTCAGAAAGGCAGTTCGAGATTGGGGAACACGTCTTTGTGAAGCTACAACCATACAAGCAACAGTCATTAGTGGAAAGGAGCAATCAAAAGCTATCTCCTAAGTACTATGGACCTTACAGAATAAAAGACAAATATGGAGAAGTAGCTTACAGGTTGGAACTTCCCAGTACTTCGAAGATTCACCCGGTTTTTCATGTTTCTCAGCTCAAAAGAAAGGTGGGAGAAGCAACAGTAGCTAATACTTTACCGGTAACGACAGCTGATGCCTTTGCCAAGGAGCCAGAGAAGATATTGGAAAGAAGATTGGTTCAGAGAAGAGGAAGAGCAGATACACAAGTTTTGGTAAAATGGAGTCATGAGTCAATAGAAGAAGCAACTTGGGAATATCTGTACGATTTGCAGAAGAAATATCCAGCCTTTGAACCTTGAGGACAAGGTTGTCTAGGAGGGGAGGTTCTGATACAGAAAATTATAAGTCAGGGAGAGCCTCTAAAGGAGAAGGAAGGTTTCACTAATTTGAATAAGTCGGGGACACGTGTTATATTTTAAATGGGGGGTGCATTTGAGTCGTAGGGTTCATTTGTTCTTCTATATAAATGTCTTGTAATTGAAGAAACAAAGTTGTATCTGAAATTGTTAGTCAATAAAGACTTCTCTTCTTTCTTCTCAATTCGGGATTCGTCCTTCTTCCTTCCTCTTTGTAGTTTGAATCGTCTTCTTCAGCGATCAACCTCTTTGAGAAGATCCTTACCGTACCTCTTTGAGAAGATCCTTACCGTTGCATCAACGTCTAAGGAATCCAGCAGCTTTAACTAGCTGCATCAGATTGGTCATCAGTTTTTTATTTTTTGGAACAAGAGTGAGCAAGCTTGTCTTTTTCTCCGATGAATCATCATGTACTATTGAGCCTTTCGATACTTCCTCTTGTCCGTCATCGACGTTTCCGTCACCAAAACATATATTTGTTTCAATGGATTCCGTTTTGACGACTTGTGCTTGAGGTGGCAGTAATTGCTCATTACTTACGACTTGTGGAACACTTTCCATGAGCACCTCAACCATCTCCACTAAAGTCCGATCATTTGTTTGAAGAACCGATGCATTCCATTTGTCACCAGACTCAAAAACCACGTTTTTTGTCAACACGGGATCATCACTGATTGACATTGGAGCCACTAAATCATCAGTTTTTATCTCCTTCTTATCCTTCTTCACGGTGATCTCCTCTAGTAAATGAGTTTCAACCTCACCGTTGTTCTGTATCTTTTCCTCTGTACAGAGATAATATAGATTTTGGTCACCCCAATCACCAAACCGGAAAAATAATTGCTTTCTCATCTCGTGCCAACTTTGAAACACTCTCACCCCAATCACCAAACCGGAAAAATAATTGCTTTCTCATCTCGTGCCAACTTTGAAACACTCCCCAGGAAAACCATTTCAGCCATTCATCAGCCTTTCCCTCGATTAAATCTTGAGAAAGATTCAGTTTTTCATCGTCGATGAAGTTATGCTGCAAAAAATAATCTTCTAGCCAAACAAGCCATGGATTGAAATCACTTCCTGTGAAAAGTGGAAATTCCTATAAGGTCATTGTTGCTATTTGTTTCGATCGTAGCTCACGACGCACCAGTTGATAGGTTCCCTATACCCTCTTCTTTAGTAACTTACGAACAATGAGTAGAATAAGTAGCAACACAACTTGTATCTTTAGTAACTTACGAACAATGAGTAGAATAAGTAGCAACACAACTTGTAAAGAACCCAACAAAGCAAATAACAAAAGCTTTAACTTGAGATAACGATTGAAACAGTGATGATGATCGTTTGAAAGAGATAACTACTGAAATAAAGAAAAGATAAACAAAGAAGATCAAAAGATAAAATCAATGAGTTCCTTTAAAGAAACTCATTGCCCATCTAACCTAAAAGGTTAGCCCTAAAGTTCCCAAGAAAATCCCACAAAATCCCTGCCTTTCTCATAATGCAAGCTCCTTATTTATACTGCTGATGATGAAACCCTACAATGGATAAGTCTTGCCTCCTTTAACAAGACGCCAGCTCAGCCTAACGTCTCCTTCTGCTTTTCTTTTTGTGCGTTGTTGTGCCTCCTCTTTGACTTTGTCCTCTTGTGGAGTCATCATATTTGAATTATCAGTCTTCTTTGTCTCTGCCATGTCACTAATAAACTTGTTATGTTTGTTACCATGGCAAAAATATACCTTAAGGGGAACACAAGGTCGCGTGTTCGATCCACGCTCACCGCACCAGTTGATAGGTTCCCTGCACCCTCTTCTTTAGTAACTTACGAACAATGAGTAGAATAAGTAGAACCAAAGCTTGTTAAGAACCAAACGGAGTAAATATCCAAAGCTTAAAGAAAATTCCCGATTGAAAGAGAAGTACCCAAGTTTACAAAGACACTTATTGAAATAACGAAAAGATAAAAGAAATCAATGAGCTTCCTAAAGGAATCTCATTGCCCACCTATCGTAAGATTCCTAAAGGAATCTCATTGCCCACCTATCGTAAGATAGTCCTAAAAGTTACCAAAAATCCCATATCCCAAAAGCTCCTTACTAAATCTTCGCATCTTCTGTTAAATAGGAGGATACACAACGTTTCTCTAAAACCCTACTCCTCCATCTCACCGTTGATTTCTCCTTTAAATCCAATGGCTTAGATTTGTCTTATTTGCCCCTCTCTCCCTTTATGAATTCCCACGTCCTTGCTCCTTAGGTACCTATCAGAACTCTTTGTCATTAGTCTCTCATTCAGAAAGTCTCCCATTTTTAGGAGCTAATTCAATCAACTTCATCTCTGAAGAATAGCAAATAGACTTCCCATGAAAAAAGTTACTTGAGGTTCCATCTCTATGTTCACTTAGAGCTATCTTTGGAAGTTCATAATAGGCCCTCATTTAGTTTAACTGCAGTAGTACCTGAAGAGCACTCGTGTCAGAGATCAAGAACACATTGTAGAAACCAAGATTTTTAAAATCTACGAAACCAAGATCAAAACTTTTGAGGTAGAAGATCACAAAATTCAATTCTAATACATGACAAAGACTAAAGATCAAAACTTTTGAGGTAGAAGATCACAAGATTCAATTCTAAAACGGAGTTGTATACATGACAAAGACTAAAGATAAAACTTCAAGTGAAAAATCTCATAGAACAAGAAAGATCAAAGATGAAACGAACAGAGAGACCAAGAAATTTGATACTCACCACAAAGAGGAGATGATGATGAAGAGAATAAGCAATAAATTGGTTAAATGTATTTCCATCTTTTATCAACTCATTCTCGAAGTTGAATAACTGGAAGAAGAAGATGATGTCCAGAAAGCTTTTTGAAATTTACGTATTAAAACTGATTCAAGATTTTTATAGTAGCAGAAAAATAATCACAGGCTTTGGTTTAAATCATAAGGAGAGATTACTCCAATCCGGTTTTCTGTTCAATTTGGTTTAATCATCTTTAACCTAAAAATCTCAAAAACGTAACCTTTTTCCGAAAATAACCTAAAAATTCTCTGAGCAAGTTGAGATTTGATAGCTATTGCTGGAGGGTTCTTAGCTTGGATAATTCAACCTCATAAATCTATAGACTTTGGATTCATTTGATTTATGTATGTATTTTGTTTAATTATGTTTGCCTATTTAGAGTTCATTGGTTTTTCAGCTCTGAGCTATTTAGGTATCTGCTCTTTGTTTGATGTCCTTTGATTTGATCTTTTATTCTATAGAAATGGAGACTCAGAAACCTCAAGCTGAAAACAAGCCAAAACCCGCAATATCTTCTTGTAGAAAGAAGGTAAAGGATGATGCCAATTTCTTAGAAGATGTTAAGGATCACATTGATGAATTCATCAATGTATCCATGGATGATCACAAGAATTGTTTCAACAAGACCATCAAAAAGGTTTTCTCTTTTCACCATATATCAGATCTTGATCACTGAATTTGGCTCTTAAACTTGTGAATTGTTTCTTCAGATGTTTGGATTATCAAAGGCTGTTGCAGAGAAGCAAGAAGCTGAGGATAAAGGAGTCGAGAGTTATTTGCCTCTTCAGACAACAATCTCGGATTAGAGAATCAAAGCTGACAAGACCATGCTTCAGTCTACTTTTAGCTTGTTTGTTTAGTTTGTACTATGACAGTTTGTTACAGTCACAAATTTGAAGGTGACAAACTGACAATGTTTTCAACGATTAAAGGAAGATGAATAAAGATAATTAACTTCAACAAAACTAAATAACATCTGTCAAAAAAACACAAGGGTGGAGATAAATTGTAGCAGAAACCAAAAAAAAACAAAAACATAAAATAGATTCTAGTCTTCTTCTTCTCCTTCGTTCTCAGCGATGTTGAAGTACCTCAACTCATAGAGGTTACGGTCTTTGTTCGATGCAATCACCCTGAGCCAATCTCTCACATTGTGCTTCTTCAGGTACTTCTTCGTCAAGTACTTTAGATACCTAACACACATACAAGAAAGTTAAGTACTAAACAAACAAATTGCACACTGAGTCAAGATAACACTCTTGCTATGTGTTAGATAAGTTTGGTTCCTATGATCAGTTGATCACAAACAAGCACAGACGAGTAACATAGATGAGTGCATCTGTTTGTTATATATACTTGTGCTAGACAAATTGCCTAAAGATTGCTAGAACTTACAGAACCAAACAACATTGTTGCTACTTTTATTAGATATTATTGGTTCGTACACTCACATTCTATCATAATCTTAAGACAGACACAGGATAAGAAAAAATGAGCAAAGTAGATAAGTTCATCTGTTATACCTCTTGGAGAATTGGCCATCAGAAGTCACAGTGATCATGTTCTTATCACGGGTGATTGTGACTGAATCACCGAGTGCACCAGCTTTCCCACCGACTTTGATCCTCTCTTGAAGGAACTTCTCAAGAGGAGCAATCTCCATGATCTTGTCATCTACAGGTTTTGTACAATCAATGGTGAATGAAACTCCCTTCTTCTTTCCCTTGGCAACAGCTGCACTTCCACGACTCATTTTTCCCAAGCCTTCTCTCTAAATTCCAAAACAAAATATAAAGAGTGTTTATAAAACCTAGAAGCTCAAAAAGAGTACACAAAATAAAGAATCATATGCCATTACTAAGCTACTACATCTAACTCAAAAAGCATACATTATAAATCATTTCTAAGCAACTACGAGTAGCTCAAAACCTGGAAAATTCACAGTAAGATCTACATCGAAGATGAGAATCGAGTTTTCCTCTATGCTATTTTAGCTATCTAACATCATCAATTACATTCCCAATAGACGAAATCAAAATCTATAGTGAATGATCGTTTTTCTCTTCAATCTTCACATTTCACAATATTATTCTATCAAATCTACATCAGAAATTGAAGAGCATTCCAGTAAAGAGAGATAGATACAACATACCTTGAACAAACTCTAGAAGGTGAAAAATCTCTGAAGAGACGAGCGGCGTTTTAACTCACTGAGGAGAATGAAGCAAACAGCTAGGGTTTTTTGGTCTTGTAACCTTAATTTATATTGTTTATAAATAACCCAAACCACCCAAACTTTTTCTTAAATCTCAAAAATAACCCCAAAATTCCATGTTTTCGTCAGAACTCCAATTAGAGACAATGGCTGAGAATATTGTATTCCGTGTCAAATTAAGTTTTAATTTGCATTTTATGTGAAGAATGCAAAACAAACCAATTAAATTTGTGATAGCAGAACAAAACTCAACACTCAAAAAAAATTAACATATCCCAGAGAAAAAGTTTCAGGGTATTTAACTTTGATACCCATTGTAGCCACATTAGAAACAAAATACCCCAAAGACCAGACCGGCTTGAACAGCACGGTCATGAACACAAAATGTTCAAACCATTACATACCATTTTGTGTTTTTAGATTATCAATTCATCATCACATAACTTAAGCATGCAGTTTTAAGGTTTACTTAAATATCAAGTTCCCAATTTTGGCTCAATTCTTATGATGATCCTCCTCCACCACCACCGTGTCTCTGATGGAAGTTTCCAGATCCTTCATTGAATGAAGTTGTCCAAATGTTTGGTTCTCTGTCCATCTGATTAGCAGAGTAGCCTTGTTGTGATTGCATATATAGTTCTCTCTCCCATATGTTAAACCGGATAAAACCGTTCCCGCCTGATTGATCTGAAGAAGATGAGGTTGATCCCATCCCGGAAGCTATTCCTCTAGCGGGTCTCCGGCTAGATGGGAATACAGGCCCTCGGGTGACTGTAGGCGAGTCAGGTTGGTGTGACTGTGCAGAAGACTGTTGGTAATAGGCTTGAAGAGCTTGCATTCTGTCTTGGTTCCGAGTGTTGCTTCCTGGAAATGGTGGTGTCCTCGGAACTGATGCTACCGAGCTACCTGCTCTGCCACTGAAACTGCACAGACCCGCCATTAGATACAAAGAAGAATATAGATGACAGATAATAAAAGGTCTTATTGGTTCATTAATCCATTCCGCAAAATATAGTTTCTTTATGTTATAGATGCTCTGAAGAAATTCTAAAAAGATTTGTAGTTTAAGGTCAATTTTATGATCACTGGTGATGTACTTAAGCCAAGACAGAAATGGTTTACCTGTGACCATGAAATGGATACATGAAATGTGGAGGTCTAGGTCTGATCACATCTGAGCCGTTGGCTCGGGAAGTCCTAGCAGCAGCTGGTGGAGGTGTAGGGTGAGTTGGACTGCCCATGTGAGCGCCAGAAGCAGATAAATGCTGTGGCTGTGGGTGTGGTGGCAAGTTATATTCCCATATGTTGTGATAGTGTGGATCCACAGAGAAACCATAATGAGTTGGGACTTCACCAGAAACCGAAGCCACAGAGAAACCATAATGAGTTGGGACTTCACCAGAAACCGAAGAGCCTGTGTTCCAGTGACTACTGAAACTTGAATTGTCTGAAACGCTTGCAGCACCACCGCTGCTTGAGGAAGACGAATGAACTGGGGCAAAAACCACATACGGACATGGCTGACCTGCAGTTGGTGCTGCTGGTTCAGCATAGTAACCTTGCAGTCCCAAGAAATCGTGATCTGTACCATGCCATTAAAATTAATATGTTGATAAACCCACATTCCAGAAACGTTAGAAAATGTTAATAGTCTTACATGAGCTCGATGAATACTCTGCATCCCTACAAAGTTTGAAAGAGAATCATGAGTAAAGAAGAAAACAGAATGCTAGTTATAATTGCCAAAAATAGCATAAAAGAGTGCTAAATGAGTATAATGTAGTTGCTTACTCAAAAGTAGGAAAACGCGGGTACAACTGAACTCCAACAGACTACAAAGGTAGATTAACACAAGGTAATTGCAATTCAGCTATCAATTAACAAGCAATCTTTTGACAATTAAAAACTCAACAGATAAGCGTAAAGTAATGTAAAAGCCCAATGGAATTTGAGATCGATCGTTTACCATTTCAGAGTATGGTGTAAGTTCATAAATATCTTCTTCGTGAACCCAATCCTCAACATTAAATTCAGGATATGAACGGGAACCATTTGCGTAAAGCCACTGGCCTTTTTCTACTTTCCGACAGTTCGGGCATTGCATCACACCCTTCGAATTGAAAGCTGAACCAATACAATCTTAAAAACAAAGAAAACAAAAATCCGAAGTTAGATGGCTTTGCGAAAACCATATCTGTAAAACATTTAGTACCACTACATATCAGAGAATACCTCAAAATTTAGCTAGTAGAAAGATCTCATGCATCTATTAATATGAATAATCCTAATCTGAGAAGAACTTGACAAGCTTAGGAATACAAACACATAGATACTGTTACCTAGAGATCAAAGATTGTCATAAATTGAGCAAAGATTTATATGCACTTCCGAGCTAAACATTCCCTCGTAGACAATATAAATCAATAGCACATAATGCTTGTACTACTACTAATGAAACACAAATGACACAAATATTATGAGATTCTGAGTTAACAGATGCATCAAACAACGTTAATAGATCAATCTAAACAAACTTGGCAGCTGCAATGGAATAGTAATCAAACCATAATTGAAGCTAATGTTGCAACCTCATACAGTAATATTTAAACCAGATCATAACTACATTAACCATGGAACGATTAGTTTCAGAGCTCAATACCAAATCATGAGCCCAATTCACCAATCTAATTGAACCAAAAGGGTAGTCTGAATGATTAAAATCAAAATCTGGAGCAAAAACTTTGATTCTAATAACAATCAGAAACAAATTCAATCTAACCAAAAGACAAAAAAAAAAATAGAGCATATCCATTGTTTTTCAATACCTAGATGAAACTGATGGTCACATTGAAGATTAGCCCAAGCTCGATCGCCATTCTTAACCACCGACTCAAGACAAATCGAACAAACAACAGAACCAAAACCATCTCCTCCCTCATCACGAGAATCGCCATCGGTACCACTAGCTTCGTCGGGTAGATCATTATCACCGAAATTGAATTTATTACCCTTATTGCCTAAACCCATGACCATAATCCAAAATCAAAACAACCCAAATCTCAAAACCCTTCCTTTTGAATCAACCCAAAAAATCAGTCTTCCCAGGATAATAACGTTATGCTTCGATTAATTTACAAGGATAATTATGAATATATGAACTCTAATCGATCGTAGCCACCGAAACCCAGAAAAAAAAAAAGTTAGCTAAAAAAAAGTTTGATCTTTGATTTTTTTTTTTTTTTTTTTTTTTTTTTTTTTTTTTTTTTTTTTTTTTTTTTTTTTTGAGTTATATTTTAGAAATTGCGTTATGTTTTGTGTGAGAAAGATCGGGTTCCGGGTAGAAGAAGTGATCGCTGTCCAAAAACTAAATGGACGGTTCAGATTTATACTACTTTACATCATCTCCTTACCAAAATATATAAATATTTTTTATGAAACTTACCAGAATATTTTATTTTTTAAAGAAATTTACCAAAATATTTTAATTTTCCCCCTTCACTTTTAGTTGTTTTTTTGGTAACCCAAACATTTTTGGATATATAATATTCAATTTAATTTAGAATATATATGTATATCAATTGTTTTCCAAATCTTATGTTTACTTCCACTTAAAAAATTGTTATATTTTACTGATTATATATACAATCAAACAATGTATGATACTAAAATAAATTCACTTGAATTATACTTTGAGACTAGATTATTACCCGTATTAAACACAGGTCAATATTTACTTTTAAACTATTTTATTCAAAATTTAAATTATTGATAGGGATAACGAGTAAAATAGATATCCAATATGTGATCCAAAAATCAGATTTTTGAAAAAAAATCTAACCAATTTATATAAATATATCACTTTCTATTCTATCTGGTAACTAAATCCAAATCTAAACTAAATTTAATACATGTAAATACGTGAAAATACTAACATTAAATATACATCAATAATATATTAGATATTCAAACTAATCCAATTATACGGTATTTGTAAATCAAACTAATCCAATTATACGGTATTTGTAAATTATATTAAATTTTACAAATGACTTGATTTATATGAAAAATGATCTTATTATAGTATTTGTGAAGTACTATTTTGGTTTTGCCAAATTTGTTCTTATAACTAAGGGCAATTACGTTATATTTTAAAATGAATTAATTTTAAAATTTAATAAACTAATTTTCATATCTATATTTAGAATAATCCTATATTTCAAATATTGTTACCATATTTAATAATAAAATTTTGAATAAATTAATTTTAGTTATTCAACAGATTAATTCTCAAACCTATATTTAGAACATTGTTACCATATTTAATAATTAATCGTAAAATGTATTTCAAAATATCAAAAAAAATCAAAAATATTAAAAACATTAAAATTAATTTTATATTCGAAAATAAATATTATATTAAAAACATTAAAATTAATTTTATATTCGAAAATAAATATTTTCAAAGTTTATTATTTTAACAGATTATTTTCATGAATACTTAATTTAAAAAAACTGTAAATAAATTATTTCAAAGTTGCGTATTATTCATCATTATTATTTTTTAAAAGATTTAAATAAATTATTATGTAAATGATAAGTATCAATAAAAATGAAACAAATTTGCAAAAAAATATGATAAGTATTAAAATAAATCAAACAAATTGAATATCATAGATTTATTTTAAGAGGCGATATATTACGTGTTGATTTTTATTTTAATATTCAATTAAATTTTTTATCTATATAGTATTTGAGAAATGCGATTTTGAGGTAGGCTTCGTTTTGGAGATAATTACATGTGAATGCTTTTGAGGTAGGCTTCGTTTTGGAGATAATTACATGTGAATGCCATTGGAAATATTTTTAAAAAAGAAAAAAACTGTTGTTAGATTTTGGTGGGTTTAAAAAATTTATAACTAAAATTTTAAAAATAATTTATATTAAAAACATTTTTTATATATTTTTATTATAAAAATTTACAAAAAAACTGTTGTTAGATTTTGGTGGGTTTAAAAAATTTATAACTAAAATTTTAAAAAAACATCTATATAATATTTGGAAATATTATGTTATGTCAATAGTTCGTGGGTAAATAGGTTGTTTTCCTCTATAATTTAATTATTTATAGAAGTTTTTGGATTTTTGATCGATTTTGTAACATCTATATGCTAATTTATATTAAAAAGGTTTTTTATATATTTTTATTATAAAAATTTAAGTTTTTTACTTTCAAAATCTTACATTGTTTTAAAATTCTATTTAATATGAAAAATATGTAAATTTATTATTTAAATGCGTATAATTTAACAATATATTCTTTATACGAAAATAATAATAAATTTTACATGTATTAATATTGAATTATTATTAATTGAAACATAAGTTTTTTTTTTCAAAGTGACATCTATATAGTATTTGAATATATTATGTTATGTCAATAGTTTGTGGGTAAATAAGTTGTTTTTCCTCTATGATTTAATTATTTATAGAATTTTTTGATTTTCGATCGATTTTGTAACATATATATATATATATTATTTGAGATGTGTGATTTTGAGGCAGACTTCGTTTTGGAGATAATTACATGCGAATGTCGTTGGAAAGATTTTTTTTTTTTTTTAAAAAGACTATTGTTACATTTTGGTGCGTTTTAAAAAAATAGAATTAAAAAGTTAAAACTAATTTATATTAAAAATGTTTTTTGTATATTTTTATTATTAAAATTTACGTTTTTTATTTTCAAAATGTTGCATTGTTTTTAAAATTCTATTTAATTTTAAAAATATCTATATATTTAATGTGTATAATTTAACAGTATATTCTTTATACAAAAATAATAATAAATTTTTTAAAAATTAATTTTGAATTATTATTAATTGAAACATAAATTATTTTTGTTTTTCAAAGTAACTTCTATATAACATTTAGAAATATTAAGTTATGTCAATAGTTCGTGGGTAAATATGTTGTTTTCCCTCTATGATTTAATTATTTTGATCTATTATTTTGTTTTGTAAAAATCAAAAAAAAATGTTATATATATATATATATATATATATATATATATTTCATTGGTAACTATATATATTCAATATAATTTTACTATTATAGACTGAAAAATAAATAAATTTTTTACATCTTATAAATTTCAAATCATAGTTATATGTATTATTATTTTTTGTCAAGAATATAATAAATTTAAATACATTAAAATCTAACGATTCAAATTTGCGATAAAATATTAACCCGTGCCATTAAAATCTAACGATTCAAATTTGCGATAAAATATTAACCCGTGCTTCAGCATGGGTCAAAATCTAGTTTATACATTATTTTTTAAGAAAATATATGTTAAAATTTTAAATTTCAAGAAATATAAATCCGTGCAATCGGCACGGGAGAACTCTAATTCATATTATTATTCTAGAAACTTTTAATAAACAAATACTAATTATTTGGTCCATCTCTTATTACCGGGTCTCGTTGACCCGGTCCGTTGACTGTACAAGTTAATTTCTTCCTTTTCACGCGCTTGTACGCGCTCAAGTCTCTCTTCAAAATTAGAATTTTTTTTAATCAAATCAAAACAATCAAAATTTGATTTTTTTTTGGCTGCGATTGTTTTTCCTTTCAGATTCCCGGGAAACCCAAGGAAAATGCGAGAAAATTAATTAGTTATTTTAATGATTCTTCAAACCTTCCAGCTCAAGTTTGGTAAGTAAGTAAGTATACATTTAATCCCAATAAACGATTTGATCTTAAAGTTGGATAAAGACTTTAAGTTCTTCTGAATTTTCAGAAAAAACCACTTTTTTAGAAAACTGGTTGTGTTTGAAGAGTGATTAAGCTTTTTGAGTTTATTGTCTAAATCTGCGACGACATTCTTCGAGGTTCGTTTTATTTTCTCAACCTCTTTAATTATTTTCTCTCTGTGATTGTTCCTATGAACTCAATTGTTTAATTCTGAGTAGGAAAAAAAGAAGAAGGATTCGATTTTTCATTGAAATTGGTTGTTTAATCTGACTCTATTGGTGAAATAATGTGTTGCTCGATTCGGAATTTATCTAAAGTTGAGGTATTTGATTTTGAATTGCAGTTGAAGAATTTATCTAAAGTTGAGGTATTTGATTTTGAATTGCAGTTGAAAAAACGAAGCAAAAGAAAACCCTAGAAACAGTGATGAGGTCAGATGTTGGTTCTTCAAGAAGAGAAGAAGAAGTAGGTCTTAAAAATTCTCGAAATGGGTCTCAAAGATCTGGAAAAAGTTTGAGAATTGAAGAGCTTGGAGACCTTAATTATGGTTCAGATTCTTCATCTAAGAACACAAGTAGTAACCCAATTGAGTATACAGAGCAAGAACGTGCTGAGCTTTTAAGAAGGTTAGATTCAATCAAAGATCATCTTCTTCGTGGTAATGCTGCTGATAAACCAAAAGAACCAGATCAAAATCAGCCGTTCCTTAGACCAATTTTTCTCCATGGTCCTGGTCCTGGTTCTAATCCTGGACCTTCTTCTTATTACCATCCATATCCAGAGCCAAGTCCGTACCCTGGAATGTATCCTCAAGATCCTTATGGGTTCCAAATCCATAGAAGACCACCTCCTATTCCAAATCCAAACTGGTATCCTCCTGGACAGTATCCTAATCAGATGACTCGTCCGTATCCCGGAGGTCAATATGTTGAAATCGGTGCTGATATAGTTGAGCCACATTCGTACTATGCACCTACTCCGAGTAGGTATAATGACCTGCCTCCGTATAGCCCTGTTTCTTCTCATCATCGTGGCGAGAAACTCACAAGTCATTACAGTGACCTGCCTCCGTATAGTCCTGTTAGTCCTGTTTCTTCTCACCATCGTGGCGAGAAGCTCACAAGTCACTACAGTGACCTGCCTCCGTATAGTCCTGTTTCTTCTCATCATCGTGGCGAGAAACTCACAAGTCACTACAGTGACCTGCCTCCGTATAGCCCTGTTTCTTATCACCATCGTGGCGAGAAATTCACAGTACCATATAGTAGTCCACATGTTAATAACAGTTTGTGTTTTCCTTCTTCGATGGGATCTCCAGGTCCTCGAGGTGGTTACGCAAGGTGGCCAAGTGATCTTGATTCTGAAATGGGAGGTGCTTTTGCTCGTGGGTATGTTAAGAAAGCTGTGTCAGATAATGATGCTCGTCGTTGTCATCCTCTTGGTGGTGGTGCTCCTTTTATAGCTTGTCATAGTTGTTTCGAGCTGCTTTACTTGCCTAAGAAGAAGCTTTTGGTTCAGGAAAGGCTACATAAGCTGCAATGTGGTGCTTGTTCTGAAGTTATTAGTTTCACAATCGTCGATAAGAAACTCGTTTTTTCTTCTGGTAATGATGAGACCAACCTAGTTTCTCGAGAGGTTAGTACAACAGACACAGTGGTGGTAGAGAAACTTTCTTCTGTTGAATTCAACAACTCAGGTAGCGATTTTCCGCATAAGGATGAGGAAGAACCAATACAGGAAATGAGGACTCGTAAAGATATTGCGCAAAGCATTAGGTCTGAATCTCAACACTCGGATGATGAAGAGGGATCAAGCATATCTAGTGAACAACAAGAACAACAACAAAAGGAGATCAAATCTGTTCGTAGGCGAGCTAAAGGGCCTGAACCCGCAACTCCTGATAATGCCAGTCTCCTTGAACTTTTTGAGTATTCTAATGTAAACCGAGCTGCTCTCGCTTACGGAATGGCGCAGTTAGGCTATGACAAGCCAGATAAGCAAAAGGAATTCATGAAACAGGAATCAGTAGCTACAGAGACAGAGGTATCTTACAACGGATATTCTAACACCGAGATCTCTGAAGATTCAAGGTACTCAAACAAAAGAGAAGACAACAGCATACCAAGAAGTAGCGAGTATGGTTCCACAGAGATCACAACAAGGCCTTCTACTGATCGAAACGAAGATGAGATGAAGTCATTAGAAGTTTGGGTTAATGGACATCTTATACCCGAAAATCTGGTTACTAGTGCTGAGAAATTAGCTGGACCTATCCAAGCTGGAAAATATTGGTAATACACATGAACTTCAACATCACTATTATCTATTTCAGTTTCTCATCTATGTCTCTGATTCAGGTATGATTACCGCGCTGGGTTCTGGGGTCCTATGGGTAAACCGTGTCTCGGTATAATACCTGTAAGTCCTTTTTCCCACATCATCCTCATCAAATGGACTCTAACATTACTTTTAATTGGTATCAGAGCGTCTTGACTTGTTTGTTTTGGTTGTTGTTTGAAGCCGTTTATCGAAGAGTTTAGCCATCCAATGCCGGATAATTGCGGGGCAGGAAACACATATGTGTATGTGAATGGAAGAGAGCTAAACAAGAGAGATTTGGAGTTACTTGTGGGACGTGGTCTTCCTCAAGACAAGAACCGTTCTTACATAGTTGATATATCAGGAAGAATCCTTGATGGAGATTCTGGTGAAGAACTTAATAGCCTTGGCAAATTAGCCCCAACGTAAGCACCAAAAAAACCCTCTAGAATTAAAGATACAAAGTTTAGATTTATTGAATTTGTTTTTGATTTGATTTTTAAACTTGAAAACAGAGTTGAGAAGATGAAGCATGGTTTTGGTATGAGAGTTCCAAGATCTTTAGCTTCATGAAACAAACACAACTAAATGATTCTGTCTCTTGTCTTAATCTTCATATTATTTATTTGTTTTCTAATTGTAAAGTGTGCTTCTTGATTTTGATTCAACAGATTTTTTTTTTTTTTTTTTTTTCATAAAAAAAGTTTATTATTCAAAAAATTATATAATTATAACATATTTTTTTTTTTTTTTTTGATTCAACAGATTTTTTTTTTTTTTTTTTTTTCATAAAAAAAGTTTATTATTCAAAAAATTATATAATTATAACATATTTTTTTTTTTTTATATTGTGGGGTATGTTTGTGTATAGACCCAAATTTATTTTATAAAATTTGTATATAATCATATGATTTTTTGAACAAATGGTTATTGAATTATTGAATATTAGGAATTTAAGGCAACTTATTATTTTTTTATAATGATTATTACAGAGTTTGGTAAATTAAAATATAATGGAAATAATAAAAATAACTAAAGATAATAATTAATCATTTTTGAGTTTTCATGACCCAAAACCTCTCAATTTCTTCAGCTGTTCTTCCTGAGATCCTCCCAGCTATCAGGTCCCACCTTTCACCAAAACATAAATTAAACTTTATGATTTTGAATTAAATTGTTCAATTTTTGCAAAATAAATCATTAATAAAACTATTTTAATTGAATTGATTATTATAAGATCAAACCTGTTACCGACAAAAATCATTAATAAAACTATTTTAATTGAATTGATTATTATAAGATCAAACCTGTTACCGACAAGCTTATGCATTCTACAGATCAAATCTTCTTCTTCTTGACTCATCTTCACAACTTCCCACTCAAGACTACTTACTTCTGTGTCATGTCATAACCAAATTTCACTTTTTTTTTTCAAAAAAAAAAACTATATAATAGTTACAAAAGAATAATAATCAAGATGTAAAGTTTATGTTTCCCGTATCGTCCGGCTCAGCTTTCCTTAATTTACTAGGACTGTAGTTTCCCGTCTACTCGGGCTATAACAATGTAAAGTTTATGTTTCTGTGTCCTCCGATTCATGTTTCCCTTCATTCACTAGGACTGTAGTTTCCCGTCTATTCGAACTATAACAATGTAAAGTTTATGTTTAGGGATTATTTACCTTCAGAAGAAGAAGAAGAAGTAACAATGGAGACTATGGAGTTAGTCTTGGGTTGCTTCGTCCTGCGATGGTTATCCATGTAAAAGGGGACTCTGTGTAACAAAGAAGAAGTTAAGAGATTAATAAAAGAGAGAAGAGAATGGTTCTTTTTTTGTGTGAAGGTTACATATGAACCATCCTTTCTATTTATAGCAATGAAATCAAGTAAAACTAAAGAGTTCGGTCGGTTTCTATTTTAAAAGAATCTAAATTGGTTTTGTTGTCATTAATTTTTTAAAAAATTACTAGTATCTTGCAAGTTGCAACCAAATGATAATTACAAGTAGTCTAGTGACTTCATTTAACTCTAGTTGTGATTCCTTGGAACATAAGTTGAATTCATTACAATGATAGATTTTATTGATTAGGTTCATTAATAATCAACAACAAATTGTTGTGTATTTTGACTATTTTCTATGTAAAACTTTAAAACTCAAAAAGTTTTTTTTTTCTTTTAGTTACTTCTGTTCGTTATATCAAAAAGACAAAAATTTAAATAAGTAACCAAATATCCGAAATATATTTGTATATCAAAAAAAAAAATCAATTATATAACCTAATCACCTAAAATTATAATTATAAACATAGAACATTTGAAATATATTTAACAAATTTTGTTCAAATTATTGGTTTGGTTTGATGATGTCGGTTCGAATATTTTGTTTAATACACCAAATTATCCAAAATCTTGGTTCCAGATTTTGGTTCCAAATGATTATTTAGGTAACAAAACTATTCGAACGAGATTAAAACTAATCGGTTTTGTTTGAATCAATTAAGAACATAATTTTATTCGATGTAATTGTTTTGTTAACTTATAACCAAATGTACCTATATTTTAATCGAAAATAGTTAAATCATCCAAAAATTGTAACCAAAATACTTTAAAATTTTTGATGCGAATATTAGATGTAATCAAATACCCAAAAATACTAGTTAATTAAAGGTCACAAATACTATTTGGTTCTTAAGTTCTAATCTAAAAATTTAGAAACCATTCGGATATTTAAAAGAATTTGGTTTGCATTGGATATCCATTTTCTTGATTTGATTCTTCTGTTCCAAATCTTTTGCTCATGTCTAACCTTAGCTCAATGCACTCTTTACTGTCTTAGAAACCAAATGAAAAACCAAGAGAATATAAGATTGCAACTACAGTTAGTGTAAATGATATTAATTTACTAAGGAGCATGACCACATTTATAAAAAATATTAATAAAATTCTCCAACAAAATCTTACTTTTCTCTTCCTCCTTCCAAAAAAATCAGTATTTAATGAGAATATATTGTTAGCACTGAAAAAGTTAAGTTGAAAGTTTGCTTGGGATGATATTAAAATATAATTTTGCTTCAGGGATATTCCCTATTATCCATTTTTGGACTTATTTTTTTTTGTTTTGGCAGGACCATTTTTGGACTTATATAAAAAATTTATTTGGTCTTCTTGTAAATACATATGTTTATTATATCCAACAAAAGAATTTTTTTTAAAAAAGTAGTTAGATTGTATTGTAAGTAAAATAGTGTTGAATAAACCGAACCAATAAAGCAGTTGTAACGAACACAAGACACATTAGCTTATTGTTAGGACCACTCTTTGTTTTTTGTCGTAAAGTCAATTTAGGACCAACTTTGTATGATTAAACCCAATTCCATGTTTTGTAGTGTGACACTCATTTACTTTTTTTGTTGGACAGTTCAAAACAGACATGACTGGGAGATCATTGTTTGTCAAGTAATTGATGTGGTAAGGTATTCTTTATTTATATATATCTCTGGTAAATATTATTAACGATAATAATCTATTCAATCACAATTAGTTTCATTGTCACAAAAAAGTTTTAGAAAATACTGAAGCAAAACAAATTTCTATGACAACGTACTAAATCAAATATAAAATACGTTGAAATAGAATCTAAGCTAGCGAGTGGTTACTAAGAGTTAGAGAAGATGGACATCCAAGCAAGAGGAATGGAGATCGGTAGAAGGGAAAGAGCTGTAAGTCATTTCAACGGAGATCAACCTACAATAAAGAAAATCACATGTCAGGGACCAAAATAACATCCGAAAAAATCATAAGAAGAGAACCTCATATGTCGAGGAAAACTTGTAAAACTTAGCTATGAAACTATGATCCGCAACTAGCAAACAAAGAACACCTGAACACCAAATATCATCTTCCAAAAACTAAAGTAGCCGCCAAAAGGAATTAAATGTCAAAGTTACTAAAAATTACTATGTGTTAATTAGTTAGTTGAATGATGAAAAAATCAGTTTAGTGACACAAATTAGCCGAGAAAAACAAATCACACATACGCATACGAATACTAACAATGAGAAGGAGAGACTATTATATATGTTCTTGTTCAAGCGTCCTCAAGCTTGTCCTTTGAGTATACAAATTAAATAAAACTCAACAAAATTGTAATCTTAAGTAACATGTTTTGATTATTATTGTTAAGTGGGTTTGTAAAGTATCCGAATTTGAAAAATCGAACCGAATCCGACCCCAAAAATAGTAACAAAAGGAACAGATATTTTAAAAATACCTGAATGGAATTTATCACCCTAAAATCCAGAAACTCAAACCAAATTGAGAACCAAATTATTTACCCGAAAACCTGAACTATTATTATATACCTATTTTTTTAAAAAAATTATATTTAGATTTACATAACCTATTTTATATGTTTAATTTTTGATATTTAGTTATTCTCAAATTATAATTATACTCCTAGTTTTAATACATTATCATTTTTTATGTTTAAGTTTTGAAATATTTTAAAGATTTTTGTTACGAATAATTATTTCTAGTCCATAAATATAGGGATCTACAATATTATATAATTCATAATGTATTTTTATTTATACAAGTTTATGTTTAATGGCTTGTTAATGTTATCTTAAGCCCATTGATATAATGAACTTTAATAAATTTTAGTTACTTACATTTTGTTAATAGCTAGCCACCCTCTATTGTCTTCTATTGATTTAATAAAAAAAAATCAATTGTTTAGAAGAAAATATGCTGATTAAGGCATACTACTTTATGAAAAAGAAAAAAAATATCGATTCCACATATAGGTTTATGCTTAAGGATATATCAAACTTTTTGTTACTCCTTTAAACCTTTTTGTTTTAAAGAAATGCAAAATTAAGAGGAAGAAGAAAGAGATCTCCAACAAAATTCCAGAATCACTAGATATTTGCAAATTCTTCTTGTAACTTTTATTTCGCCCGTCAAACCCGTAAAAATTCATATATTCGAGTTCGTTCTACATTTTTTTTGCCGGTTAAAATATTCGATCCACACTTATACTCGCAAAATAAATAATTTTTTTATTAAATTACATAAAGCACATTAAAATCCTCGTGAAAACCCGCAAAAATCCTTTAAAATTTGCAAAAACCATAATAATATGTAAAAAAAGACCCGCAAAATAGTCAGAAAATTTATCCACACTCGGTCCACATCACGTAAAAATATACATATATAATATATAAAGGAAATTTTTTTAAAAAAAATGTAAAGCCCCACGAATACTATCAAATAGAACCCGCCAAAAATCATACCCGGCCCAGCCCAATCCCCCGAAATTTCTATTTTTTATGATCCGCATCTGCCCTGCAGCGGTTCAAAACCCGCGAACCCGAAGCTTTACACCTTTTTGATTCCTAGAGAAGCTTTCAAGCAAATGGTCTTTGACAATGTAACTTATTTGAACTTGCAACTAGCAAAAGCACTCAGTGGAGAAAAAGAACAGAGTCCACTTATCTCAGATTCTGACACAAGGTAGCATCTAAGTTCGGGAAAGAAGTTAAAAAAAAAAACAAGTTACAAGATTTCGACCAAATTTGTTCTAATGTTTGCAAGAGCAAAAACCAGAATAAGTGACTGCTTCTTTTGTTTTTTCTTTTCAAGGCTGTGATGGCATTGGAGAAGATGGAGGCTTTAAGTCAGGGTACTGCAAAAGAATGAACAAAAGTACATCAGATTAATACAAAAAAACACATGTAAGAACTAGTAAAAGTATAAAAGCTACTTATTCAAGAATCAAGGGAGGTGCTAATTATAATGACTAGAAAACATTACTGATGCATATGGAGAGAGAGGTCTTGAATGAGGTTTTGGTTTGGCTTCTGTGATTACTTGTGCAGCGGCCGCTTCTGTCTCAGGTACTGGTTTATCTACAATGGTGGTTGTAGCTGCTTCTGCTACTGGTTCAGGTACTGGATTATCCACAGTAGTGGTTGTAGCTGCTACTGGTTCAGGTACTGGATTATCCACTGTAGTGGTTGTAGCTGCTACTGTAGCTGGTGCAGGAAGAGCTTTGCTGCTTGTTGATGGAGGAAGAAGAGCTTTTCCTATTTCCTGTTATGTCAAAGTTGATTTTTTTTTTTTTTTTGAGGGTTCCATTGAACTAATGGAGATATGTATCTAAAACTTAGTTTTACCTTTAACTCATCAACAAGTTCTTTAGGGGCAACCTTTGTGTTCAAGAACTCATCCACCTGTTTTAGAGTTTGCTTTCGATCCTATAGAGGATATCAAAAATTAACTATCAAAACATCACCAACTGTTACAAGTACATTCAAACCGAAAAAGAACTTGCCTCAGCAAATAGAAGTTTCTTGCTGGCAAGTTGAACAAGTGCAGCTGAACCTAGTAGTTGAAGTATGGTTTCAATCTGTTGGGAAGAAGATAAAGATAAGATTAATATCAGAATTTTCTGGAGGAAGATGGAGAAAGTGGGATAAAAAACCCAAAAACCGACTTCTGTAAATGCAAAAGCACTTAATCCAGCAGCAGCAGCTACTCCAAGAGCAACAGATAGACCATCGGAACTCTCCTGTACATTTATGTTCAAATCATTTTCTCATGTTTGTTACAGAAAAACGAATTTAGTATTGGATACTCACACCAAACACACCACTGATACTATCAGTCAAACTGCTAAAATCAAGACTGAGAGTCTTCTTTGGTTCTACCCACGGCAGGCCGCTATTCTGCAAGCAACAAAGATATTGACAAATGTGAAGAAGTGAAATTAAAAGGATTTGTCAAAGGAAACATTGTGGGATGAGAGGAAGAGGAACACGCACCAACCAGCCTTTAGGTCCCTCTGCACCATCTTTAATCGCGTAAGCAGATTTGAATCCATTAAGAGCAACTAATTCCGCAACAAGCTCGGAGTTTCCATCAAACCTGGCTTTCCCATTTCAAATGAAATAGACTTGTATTAAAACCTTCTGAAAAATAACAACAATGTTTGAAAATTCATATGCTTCTCAATTCTCTCCAACAGCAACATTGTATCAGATGTACTATAACACTTATGATTCACTACACAAAGCAAACGAATACAGATGCAGAGCAGATGAAGGAAAGCTAAAATGATTCAATGTTGCAGAGAGCCTTACTTGTCCAGAATGAATAATGTGGTGTTCTCAGGATCTTTAAACTTCAATGAAAGCTTTTTCAAGAAACCGGGCTTGTCTTCACCGTTATAAACAGTAGAGACAGCTTTTTTACCCAAACCCTTAATGTTAGGACTGCCCACTTGTCTGAAATCAGCAGTGGCTCTTATGTCAAGTAACTGAGCATTATCATCAGTACCTAGCTTGGTATAAGCATTCTTAGCAGACTCAACTCCCCAAGATTTGGGTTTCTTATTCAGAACCTGAGACAGAACAAATGGAACAGCCAATGCAGCAACTCCACCTGCAATTACCAGAGGATTGTCTGTGACAAAATTGGATATCCCTTCAATCAGACCATCCGAATCAAAAGACGAAGAAGTTGTCATAGATTGTTGCAGAGCTTCCTCGTATGTCAGGGATTTAGCAGGAGCTGTTGCACTGCTTAGAACAGATGTTAGAAGAGCTAATCCACCATTGAATCTCCTCAAGAAGCTTTCTTGTGAGGTCAGTTTCGGTGACTTCTGAGGAAAGATGTTAGGGAGCGAGAAGGGCTTTCGGGGTTCTGATATTTTCTCTGATAAAACCAACATAGGGCTAAAGGTAGCTGTTTTCAGAGCCTCCATGTCTCTTCTCTATTGCCCTCTCCGTTTCATCAAACTTTTATGAAAGATTTGAGAAGAAGAAGTGGAAGAAAGTGTCAAGAGAGCTGTTTCTAGTAAGCTGACGTGGACTGTGTAATCAATCTTAGCCACGGCATGATTGACACGTGGCATATTTGGATGAGATACCTCTTTATCATGTTTTGGTGTGAGAGGAGAGCATAGTGACTTACTCCCAAATTGCAAGTCAAATGTGTGGCCACAGAGTAGAAGCCTCTGCATATTTACCAAAACGCCCTTTATCCATAACAAAAGTTATATAGAGTTCCTCAAGTTTGTTTTTAGCAATGGAAGAAGACAGAACATAATGCAATATGTAAGGAACTTACAAGAGATCAAAGAAATAATCTAAACCTTGTCCTATTTCCCATATTGAAATGCCAATACCCCAGAGACGAGCATTCTCAAGCCGTAGAAGGACTGACATCAGTGTAGGATAGAAGACAGCATGCTTGATGTTCCTATCATCTCTATACATGAAAAGATGCTCACCACTCTCTTTATCCCAATGCAAAGTTGGCTTATGTTTCTGGAGTAATGTGAGGTAATCCCTTCCGGTGATTGCTCCTCCGCCTCCTGAATAGAGTTTATTCAGTTAGTTTTGATAGAAAGGCGGGAAGCGAACAAGCTGCTTAATTAAATTTGGATGGTTTATTTATATACATACCTCCAGAGATAACAAAATCATTGCCGTAAAAGTTGATACCAAGAAGAACTTTTCTGGCTAGGGTTGAGTCCATATTGTTTGATGAACCAAGAAGGAGCTTGAGGGTTAAATCTATCCACTTGATAGGAGCATTAGGGCCAGGATTCTGAGGATTTGAGAAGTCATAGGTCATAAGAGAGAACCCATCAACCGAATCTTTTAAGAACTGAAGATCTTCTGGCCCAAAATCGTACATTTGCAGCTTCTCTGAATGAGGCGGACCAACCACATACATGAACTGCATGTGTTGCTGGTTGTTTCTCGGTGATGTCGTTGAGTGAAGGGTGTCTCCAAGTTGTTTTACGAATTGCAGTGCCTACAAGATTTGATGACAAAACAAAAATTGAAAACTGTCTGAAGGAGATTTACAGGGCTATAGACTATAGTACATACCATTTTCCGCATATCCGGGTCATGCAAAACGCCATAAGCTGCCCATCTTGACCAAGACTCTAAGACGATACCATCATATTTCATTTCCCTAGAGTCCATGCAAACATGATGATAATGGATTGCTAAATTTAATAAGATCTATGCAATCCTATTCAAAACACAACTTTACAGGATTTTTAGACTTTTGAAAGACCCTTACTTGCACTCTGTGACAATGAGATTGATAGCTTTCTCCCTCAGTTTCTTTTTCCAAAGCATCTCACCAGGAATTGCTTCTAGAACAACTCTTGGTAATATCTACACAAGAGGGAGAAATTTCAGACATTACACATCAGCATTTTGCGGGTATCGATCTCTGGCCAATACCGAGAAGGAAAGAAAATGGGTGTATTTGTTAAACTACCAGCACATTTCCTCTTGATCGAATCTCTTTGATCCATCCCTTATCAGCATTATGTCTCCCTTCCAAAACCAATCCGGATCCTTGGCTACTAGAAACAGAAACCGAAAATATCAGTACCAATACAAATGCAAGCATTTAGAACTCATTAACTGATCATGTCATTGTCAATAATATACCTCTTCAGGTCGTACCATACAGGTGATAAATGTGTAAACTTTGAGTTAAATATCTTTGCCATATCATAGCCTTTAGAGTTCCTGTACAGCATCATTATCAATATATGAATCCAATACGTATTGTAACAGTCTCAAATCTAAAACTGTTCCAATGAGACCTACCATGGGGTAATGTAAGCTAACACAGGATAATCATAATGCCTGGTATTTGAATTCTTTGCGACCTTAGAATGCTCCTAAAACAAACTCATCCAAATTTTGTTCAGCTTTCTTCAAATAGATTCCAACAACATTCGAACGAAATTATGAAACTCACAGTAAGGATTTCTTGGAAATCAATATCAGTTTTAACGATTCCTTTATGACATATGGTTGATTCCGTTTGGATGACTCGATCAGCGAATTTGAGTTTGTACACGACAATCGAAACGGCGGGAATCACTATGAAGAAGATCACGAAAATGGCGATGAGTCTCCGATCGGAATCTAGTTCTCCTCCGACTTGAGATAGTTGCTCGTCACCGTCCTTTTGCCGTTTAAATCTCTCCGTCGCCGATGAACGTCGCTTCCTAGCCATCGAGCTTCTTACCGGTTAAGAAAGAGAGATGAAACGCCGTCGTTTTGCAATCTAAAGATCCGATACTTTCTTTGGTTAAGATGTGGTCAAAATATTTTAATAGAAAAACTGAACCGAACCGAACCGGTCTAAACAAACACTTTAAAAATTGGAAGTGAATACCAGCTTTACCCCTGATTTTGATGGAATATTACGTTGAAGACATAAGGATATCAGAGAACAGAGATACATCATTCTGGAAGAAGAAGAAGAAGAAAAAGAGGGTTTTATGATTTTTATCACTAAACCCCAATCCAGATCTTCGCGAACTTCTATAGAACCTGTTACTAGGTTGAACCAAAGCGAATAAGGTGAGATCTTTTTACATTTCTGAAGTTGATTTTCTTACATTTCGGAGTTTCAACATTGTGAATTTTCAGGAATGGAGCCAAAGCTCCTGGTTTCTGCACATAGACCCTTGTTTGTCTCTTGTAACTCTTCATTCAATGAAAAAACCAATCTTTCAGTCAAATCTTGTGTGCCCATGTCCCCAATTCGAGCTACGAGGTCTCAGTTTATGGGGGAAGGTTTGATTTTGGGGAATAGATATGGGTTTTGGAGTAAAAATCGTGTTGTTGTTGTTGAGCCTGTAAGAGCTGCTGTGAAGAGAAGAAAAGAGCTTACTTTTGATAACGTTGTAGGCCCAATAAAATTTCGTTTTTGATGTGATATAATTCTTCTTCCCCATTCAAAATCAATTGGCAACATCACGATAAGATAGTCTTTTTTGCTCCATCTCAAACTGAATCGTGTATTAGGATCGGAGACAACAAACTAGAGAAACATCAGAGGAGGAACGTTTCCGAGGAGTATCTGTGCCGTTTCCGTCACCAAGCAGAATCTCTGTGACGGGAGACGTCGTTTCTGTGCATCCTAGATTTTCAGAAATGGAGCCAAAGCTCCTGGTTTCTGCAAATAAACCCTTGTTTGTCTCTTGTAACTCTTCATTCAATGAAAAAACCAGTATTTCAGTCAAATTTTGTATGCCCATGTCCCCAATTCGAGCTGCTGCGAGGTCTCAGTTTATGGGGAAAGTTTTGATTTTGGGGAANTCAAAGGGATAAGAAACTGAAATTAGTGTTGAACATTAGGAAGATTCTTGTGAGTCAACCTGATAGGATGATGTCTCTTAGGGGTTTGGGTAAGTATAGAAGAGATTTGGGTTTGAAGAAACGTCGTCGGTTTATAGCTTTGCTTAGGAAATATCCTGGTGTGTTTGAGATAGTTGAAGAAGGGTATCTTGAGGAAATGAGAATTAGGAATGAGCTTGAAGATGTATTAGTTGTTAAGTTGAGGAAACTGTTGATGATGTCAATTGAGAAGCGGATTCTGTTGGAGAAAGTTTCTCACTTGAGGACTGATTTAGGTCTTCCTTTAGAATTCCGGGACACTATTTGTCAGCGTTACCCGCAGTATTTCCGTGTGGTTCCTACGCCTAGAGGTCCAGCTTTAGAGTTAACTCATTGGGATCCTGAGCTTGCAGTTTCAGCTGCTGAGTTATCTGAGGAGGATAATAAGGCTAGAGAATCAGAAGAGAGGAATTTGATTATTGATAGAACGCCTAAGTTCCGTAGAGTTAAGCTTCCAAGAGGTCTCAATCTTTCAAAGAGTGAGACGAGGAAGATAAGTCAGTTCCGGGACATGCCATATATATCTCCTTACAAGGATTTCTCCCACTTGAGATCGGGAACACTAGAGAAAGAAAAACATGCTTGTGGAGTTATTCATGAGCTTTTGAGCTTAACGACTGAGAAAAGAACATTGGTGGATCACTTGACTCATTTCCGCGAGGAATTCAGATTCTCGCAACAACTAAGAGGAATGCTTATTAGGCACCCTGATCTTTTCTACGTGTCTTTAAAAGGGGAAAGAGATTCGGTTTTCTTAAGAGAAGCTTACAGGAACTCTGAACTGATAGATAAAGATCCTTTAACTCTTGTGAAAGAAAAGATGCGTGCGCTTGTTTCTGTACCGAGGTTTCCAAGGAGAGGAGGATCCAGGAAAGATGAAGAAGAAGGAAGTGATGCAGAGGGTGTGGAGGAAGAAGAAAGTGACAGAGGGTGTGGAGGAAGAAGAAAGTGATGGTGAAGAATGGTCTGATGTTGATAATTACTTGGAAGGCGCGGATGATGATAATGATTGGACTGATGATGAAGGAGAAGATGATGATGATGTACCTCCAAACTTTGATGATGATGAAGATAGCCTAGAGATTGGACTGAGTAGTAGAAAGAAGGAAGTGAAAGCTCTTGCTCCTGTGTTCCCTGATGGTAGTCCAAGAGAAAAATGGTGAAAACGTTACAGATATAGTTAGTTTCATGAAAAAATGTTTACTTGTCTTGAAACATTCTTGAAGATGAAACACTAATAGCTTAAGTTAAGTATGTTGTTGTTGTTACTTTGTTTTATGAATACTTATGGATCTTGAGAACATATAATGTGAGAATTCAAAATCTGTGGAGCTGGATTCAGATCAATCACACGGTCCAAATGAAGAAGCCAAGGACTTGAGGTTACATTTTGAGATTGGTTCCAAAATGTAATTGGATACAAATTTATCATTTTGAGATTGGTTCCAAAATGTAATTGGATACAAATTTATCATTCTCTTCCACTGCGTCTTTATTTTTTTCAATACATTCTTCAATAACTAATAGAATTTTAGAGTTTGACATCTACGGTATATAAGATTTAGGGTTTAAAACTTAGGTTTTAGACTTTAGGGTAATAATTTTCAAAATATAATTTATCATTTATATATTTGTGTAATATTAGTAATACATCTTCATTTTTGAATAATTTATATATATATATATATATATATATATAAGAAATAGTTTTTTCCACCATGTATCGTTTTAAAGCTGAGACATAAGAAATAGCTTTTTTTTAATTAAAATAAATATAATTATGTATTTAGAACTGATATTAGTTTTTTTTTTTGAAAATTTTATTTATTTTATTTTATTTAAAAATAAATATAATTATGTATTTAGAACTGATATTAGTTTTTTTTTTTGAAAATTTTATTTATCAACTAAATCTTTCATTTTAACAAATAAAAAACGGAAATGATCTCAATAATTTTTTTTTTTTAAAATCCACAATAAATTATTTTGTAAATAATATAATAATAATCAATGTGATTTAATAGATTTATGAAACTCTTTTGTTTCGCTGATGATATATATCATTATTTTGTTTCTCAAATAATATATAAGGGATAATTTTAAACGTGAATAAAGAATTAAAACAAGCTAAATACCACAAAACATCAAAATTTAAAATAAATTTATTATCCTTGATACATGTACAATTGTTAAGAACGTGGAACTAGAGGTTGTGATCATTTACTCGTTCTATATTTCTATTTTTAGAATATCACAATAAAACTTTAAACCACACAAAAAAAAATGGTGAGATTTGTGATAAATTTTGAACTTGTTACTTTTAAAAAAAAAAAAAAAAATTTTAAGTAAGCATTTTTTGTGGATCACCGTAAAAGAAACATGTATTACTACTATATAAATCCTTACTAGATATATCCTGCGCCATGCGCGCATTTAATTGTATTATAGAAGTTAAATAATATTTATAATGATATAATTTACAAATATTCTAAGAAAACAACCTATTTACCCACGAACTATTGACATATCATAATATTCTCCCACGAACTATTGTCCTCCTTCTAAATCCCCATGAAATCAAAATTACATACTTATTTACCCATGTAATTGAAATTCAAACTTTCAATTTCGTGGGCAAATAAGTCTGCAACTCTCATTTCACGGACAAATAAGTCTGTAACTTTGATTTCATGGGAATATAGAAAGAGGGCAATAGTCTGTAGGGAAATATTATGATATGACAATAGTTCGTGAGTAAATAGGTTGTCTTTCCTTATTCAAATAATTAAATCATAATGGTATGTTCTTAAATATTGATCCGTGAGAGTGATTCTGGCGACGACACCTAAGTGTTTTTGCTTCTCAAATAATATATAGGGGATATTAGGAATATGATTTTTTAAGTGTTTGTTAAATAGATATGTATTAATTCTAAATTCTATAAATAGATAGCAAGTTAATTAAAAATTCTAAAAAGTGTTTTTTATAATTTATTCTTTAATTTTCGTAATTTAATTAAATTTAATTAAAAAAGTATTTTTCTAAAACTTAAAAATATCTATTGTTTTAATCATTTTAAAATTAATAAAATAATATTTGTAATGATATACTTATAATTATTCAAATAATTAAATCACAATGGCATGTTCATAAATATGATCCGTGAGAGTGATTCTGGCAACAACACCTTAGCTTTTTGCTTTTCAAATAATATATAGGGGATTATTAGGAATATGTTTTTTTAAGTACCCTTTGGCTATATAATCGTGTGGTTTCTGGAAATTTAAAACCCGATTTCCTCCATAAATTCTCCGATTCAAATGGCAGAGAAATTTGTTACGAAATTCATATTAACTGCATTGAGTATAAGTTCAAGACACATAAGAGCCCTAACCATATTTCTGGAAATGTGCAACCACATAATAAGTATCATGTAGAGCAATGTCTAGCCCTGAATTTGCCAGGACTATTCCAATGAGTCCTCCTATGGTGAACAAAAAGATGAATCCTACAGCAAATAACATGGGTGTTGTTTTGTATTGTATCGAACACCCCCACATGGTAGCGATCCAACTAAAGATTTTGATTCCAGTGGGGACAGCTATGATAATGGTAGCTGCGGTGAAGTATGCACGGGTATCTACGTCTACGGATTGGAAATTCTGGTAATAGCAATGTTGAGTTTTCTAGTAAATAGATATGTATTAATTCCAAATTCTATAAATAGGTGGCAAGTTAATTAAAAATTCCAAAAAGTGTTTTTTATAATTTATTCTTTAATTTTCGTAACTAAATTAAATTTAATTAAAAAAGTATTTTTC
>CM071718.1:19349959-19373491 GCA_036630335.1 Physaria fendleri | reverse complement strand
ATTTATTTATTCGAATTATTGTTGAATGTTATTTCTTGCAACATGTGAATAAGTTTACAATTTTATTTTATTTTCTTCCTATTTTCTTTTTTTTGTTTATGGAGGATGCTGCTTATGTAAGTTTTACCGTAAATGAAAAAACATTAAAGGGAATAAAAATTGTTCTTGACGTCCATTGTTGTTCATTCGTGTGTATTTTTTCCTTATATTGCGATTAATAAATACTAATTCCTGTGTAACACGGTTTAATAAATTAAATTATGCGTCTAAAATAAGAATAGAATATTTGTAATATTAAATCCCATACCTGAAAAGGATAATATATTTATTTTTTATTTTTTTTGGTCACCAATATGGAGTAATATATTTCTTAGTCGAACAAAAAAAAAGATTAGTAATATTCAGTGTGATAAGAAAGATAAATGGAACTGAATGGAAAACGAAAAAAGAAAGTGAGAGAAATTAGAACGACAGAAAAGCAAAGATTCGTGATCCCTTCGAATCCCGGCAGCTTCGAAGCTCAAATCCGATCTTCTCTTTCTCTTCTACAGAGTCTCCGTTGATTCAGCAATTGACGCCAAGAACTAGTTTTCTCTCTCTTCTCTCCGTTTTTTTAGGCTCACAAGAATCTACGCATCTGTGTACTGTTAAGCTGATACTCTACTGAATCACTACCACTCACACTTCGAGATTTGTGATTTCCACGGGGACTACTTTTTTTCCTGGAATTTTCATTCAGATTTGTTTGAGATTCATCGAATCTACTGAATATAGATTGAATTTTTTAGGTGAGGGGAGGCTAGTTCGTAAATTTGACGGAGTTGCATGTAAGAATTTGGTATAGATATGGGTTCTCTGGAATCTGGGATTCCGGCGAAGAGAGATAACGGCGGAGGGAGAGTGGGGAGACAACAACAACACCCGTTCTTGCAGAGAAACAGATCGAGGCTTTCTAGATTCTTTCTATTGAAGAGGCTTGATTATCTCCAATGGATTGGCACAATTTGTGTGTTCTTCTTCTTCTTTGTGCTGTTTCAGATGTTTTTGCCAGGTCTAGTGATTGATAAATCGGATAAACCTTGGACTAGTAAGGAGATTTTGCCACCTGATTTGGTGGTTTTTAAGGATAAAGGGGTTTTTTATTTCGGTGAGGATGTTAGATTGGAGCCTACTAATCTGCTTATGAAATTTCAGAGAGAATCTGATGGTTTTCATTTCACATCATCTTCTCTTAATACAACTCTGCAGCGTTTTGGATTTAGAAAGCCGAAGCTAGCTCTGGTCAGTTGTTTAGAATAGGAAAAATGAATTGTTCTTATGCATTGTAGTTGGTGTACTTCAGGGATCTGATGAGTGCATTGTGGTTTTTCTCCCTTGTTAAGGTTTTTGGCGATTTGTTAGCTGATCCAGAACAGGTGTTAATGGTGTCTATCTCCAAGGCACTGCAAGAGATGGGCTATGCAATTGAGGTATAGATTTGCTGATTCTTTATGGGGTTCTTTCTGTTCTTTTGTATACCAGTAATATGAAATGTAATGTCACAGAATCTCAAACCTCAAAATGTCAAACTTGCATTTGAGGTATTGATTTGTTGCTTCTTTATGGGTTTCTTTATGTTCTTTTGTTTATTTGTAGGTTTACTCGCTTAAAGACGGTCCAGTGATTGGTATTTGGCAGATGATGGGACTTCCAGTCACAATACTCGAGGCTAACCATGCATCGAGTTGTGTTATTGACTGGCTATCGTATGTACCCCTTTCCTGTTTCTTATATGGATTGCTAAACAAACTGTTGGGGAACTAGTGAAGCATGTCATGATAAATTCAGGGCTTGGAAATAATCTTCAGGCTATGGTTAAATAATTTATTCATGTTATTTAATTGGATAATGTGGATCTGAAGTTGAGTCAATGCATTCTGGTTTCTTTTCTTCTATTATAGTGCAACTGTGCAAGCTTAGTTGACTTTACTTGGTCAATGCAATGATTTCTGATCATTGATAATTTTCTTTTTTCTTATCTTGTAGCTATGATGGCATAATTGTAAACTCCCTCCGAGCTAGGAGTACTTTTACTTGGTAAGATTTTTGGTTCCTTGGCATGAGTGTATATCACTTATTTCTGGTTTTGTTTTTTAATCAAGGTCTATTGGTATGAGAATTATTATATACTGTATATAAAATTATAAACACATATATTTGCTACCTATGTGGATTTTTTCTGAAGTTCTTTATAGCCTAAACTATTGTTTTTCTTTGACAGCTTCATGCAAGAACCTTTTAAATCTTTGCCTGTTGTTTGGGTCATCAACGAAGAAACTCTCGCAGTTCGGTCTAGACAGTACAATTCATCAGGGCACACCGCACTCCTCACGGATTGGAAAAAGATTTTTAGCCGGGCATCGGTCGTAGTCTTTCATAATTATCTCCTTCCGGTAATGTTTATGATTATAATCACACAAAAAAAATTGTTCTGCTTTGAAATCAGTTTTCTAGAATAGTTTTGGAAAATTATCTTGTTGCACATTTGCTTCATGCAGATTCTCTACTCCGAGTTTGATGCTGGCAACTTTTATGTCATTCCTGGATCACCTGAAGAAGTATGGAAACCAAAGAATCTGGAGTATCCACAAAAAGATGATCTGGTCATTTCCATTGTGGGAAGTCAGTTCTTGTACAAGGGTCAATGGCTGGAACATGCCCTGCTTCTCCAAGCTCTACGGCCATTATTTTCAAGCTATTACGATGAAAATTATAATCCCCATCTGAAGATCATAGTTTTAGGTGGAGAGTCAGCTTCCAACTACAGTTTAGCTATTGAGGTATACCAATATCCATTTTGCTATTCGTGAAATGTTTGTAGCTTATAAAGATCAAGATTATAATTCAGTCCAAAATAAAGATCAAGATTACAAAATCACTAACCTTTTTTGTTTCGAACTTCTTAGACTATCTCCCAAAACTTGACATATCCAAGAGATAGTGTGAAGCATGTAACCGTTGCGGGGAATGAATTTCTTAGACTATCTCCCAAAACTTGACATATCCAAGAGATAGTGTGAAGCATGTAACCGTTGCGGGGAATGTTGATAAGATACTTGAAACTTCTGATCTTGTTATATATGGATCATTTCTTGAGGAGCAGTCTTTTCCCGAGATTTTAATGAAGGCCATGTCCTTGGGAAAACCTATAGTCGCACCAGACCTCTTCAACATTAGAAAATATGTAAGCCCCTTCTGTTACTTGTGTTTCTTCATGGAAATTTGTTTTGGCATGTTGACTGTCCATTTGGCTGCTGACTGACTAGACTAGCCAACATTAAATAGGTTGATGACAGGGTTACTGGATATCTTTTTCCGAAGCAGAATCTTGAGATCCTATATCAGATTGTGAGTGAAGTGATAAGAGAAGGCAAAATATCTCCATTGGCTCAGAAGATTGCCATGATGGGAAAAACCACTGTTAAAAATATGATGGCTAAGGAAACCATAGAAGGTTATGCAGCTCTACTAAAACATATACTGAAGTTGTCTTCGGAAGTTGCTACTCCTATGGATGTACAAAACGTACCTCCAGAATTGAGAGAAGAGTGGAGTTGGCATCCGTTTGAAGCTTTTCTGGATACATCGCGTAAGAATAGAACCACAAGAAGTTATGAGTTTTTAGTGAAGGTTGAGGGGCATTGGAACCATACCCCAGTAGAAGCTATAAGATTTGGAGATATTAACGATGATTCGTTCATGTATGAAATTTGGGAAGAAGAGAGGCATCTTCAAATGATGAATAGTAAAAAAAGACGAGAAGACGAGGAGGTAAGCTTCAGACGCGAGTGCTTGAAATTACGTTGTCATCTCCATTTTCTATGTTGTGCCAATTTGATTTCTTGTGTTGTTATGCAGCTGAAAAACAGAGCCTTGCAGTATCATGGGACATGGGAGGAAGTATATAAAAGCGCCAAAAGGGCAGACCGAAGTAAGAATGATCTACATGAGAGGGATGAAGGGGAGCTACTAAGAACTGGTCAACCTTTATGCATATATGAACCCTACTTTGGTGAAGGAACATGGTCATTTCTACATCAATATCCTCTCTATCGTGGGGTTGGCCTGGTGAGTTTCCATGTGCAATATATTGTTTTCGCAACCATAAGGTGGTATGAAAGAAATAATATTTTCTCAACGGATTTGAATGCATCAAAATGCAGTCAGTTAAAGGACGAAGACCTAGGATGGATGATGTCGATGCATCATCACGTCTTCCTCTTATCAACAATCAGTATTATCGTGATGCTCTTGGTGACTTTGGAGCATTTTTTGCAATTTCAAACAAGATTGATCGTTTGCACAAAAATTCGTGGATTGGGTTCCAATCCTGGAGAGCGACTGCCAGGAAGGTAGATATATCTTTTTCCTTCGCTTAGAAAATCCTTATTCCTCTTGGTAACAGAATGCTATATCCAGTACTAATGTTACTTGTGATATATTTTGGGACTTTAATAAACAGGAATCCCTATCCAAGATTGCTGAGACCGCATTACTTAATGCTATACAAACAAGGAAACATGGAGATGCCTTATATTTTTGGGTTCGCATGGACAAAGATCCAAGAAATCCTCTGCAGAAACCCTTTTGGTCGTTCTGTGATGCCATAAATGCTGGGAATTGCAGGTAATACACTACAGATTCTTAAATCTCAGTATATAAACAATGTTTGAGACTTTGCTCATTTACCTGACTCTTTTTGTAATGTATGTACTTGGATCAAGGTTTGCTTACAACGAAACTTTAAAGAAAATGTATGGTATCAAGAATTTGGACTCACTGCCACCAATGCCAGAGGATGGAGATACATGGTCTGTGATGCAGAGCTGGGCATTGCCAACAAGATCTTTCTTAGAGTTTGTAATGTTCTCAAGGTACTTTCTTACCATTTATCCATTAATGATTGTTCTCAATCTTAGACTCTTACAGAAAAACAGAACTTTAATGGAGTTTATTTCTCTTTTGTTTGTAGAATGTTCGTAGATTCACTGGACGCACAGATGTATGAAGAGCATCATCGTACAAACCGTTGCTATCTGAGTTTGACCAGAGTAAGAAACTAGTTTCTTCTGGCAAAATTCATATGGGTTGTAGATCTAATTCAGATCAGTCCACTTTGGGTTTGGATTTGAGTAATGAGTTCAACTTCTCACAGGACAAGCATTGCTATTCACGGGTACTAGAGCTTCTGGTGAATGTATGGGCTTACCACAGCGCAAGACGCATTGTCTACATAGATCCTGGGACTGGTTTGATGCAAGAGCAACACAAACAGAAGAACCGGCGAGGGCAAATGTGGGTGAAGTGGTTCGATTACTCAACTCTGAAAACAATGGACGAGGATCTTGCTGAAGAAGCAGACTCAGACCGTCGTGTGGGTCACTGGCTATGGCCATGGACTGGAGAGATCGTGTGGCGTGGTACACTAGAGAAAGAGAAGCAAAGGAAGAATATAGAGAAAGAGGAGAAGAAGAGGAAAACTCGAGATAAGCTGACTAGAATGAGAAATCGAAATAGTCGTCAGAAAGTGATCGGAAAATTTGTAAAACCTCCACCGGAGAACGAAACAGTTACCGGAAACTCTACTTAGTTTAATCGTAGACGCATTAAGAAACAAATTAAAATTGTGCTTATTGTTTTCTTTCTTCTTTTTTTTTCTACGCTAGGTCATAAGATTTGTTTCATTGATTGTTTTTCCGAAACATTCTGTATCATTGACCCCAAAGTAAAAGAGGAAAGATTCTGTATAAAAGGTCTCAAGTCTCAGTCATATTATCTCTCTCTCTCAGATCTCTCTTCGTTTTAAATCTTAAAACTCTCCAGCAGTGAGCTTCACTGCAATCGAGAAAGAAACAGAGAAGATGGAGGAGACGCATATTCTTGAGATCAATCTCATCTCAGCACAAGGACTTAAAGAACCTTCGGGAAAACTCCGGCGATTGCAGACCTACGCATCAGTCTGGGTTGATTCTTCTTACAAGCTCCGGACTCGAATTGACCGAATCGGCGCTGAGAATCCGATCTGGAACGACAAATTCGTTTTCCAAGTCTCTCCAGAATTCCTCTCTAGCGAAACTTCTGGCGTTTCTATCGAGATATATGCAGTTGGTTACTTACGAGATCATCTAATCGGAACTGTACGCTTTCTCATGAGTAATTTCCTCCCAACCGCCGCCGAGAAAGTTCCGTCTCTCGTCGCGCTTCAGATTCGTCGTTCTTCTGGAAAGTTCCACGGCGTTCTTAACATCGCGGCTATGGTGATGGACGCATCTGAACTTCCGGATGATTTCTTCAAGTCCGTTAAAGAGGTTCGTCGGAGTCTGAAAATGAGGAAATCGAAATCTGCAGTTAGCTCGTCGGAGAACGGTTTCGCTGATGACGCGAAAGAGAATTCTGTTTGCGGATCTGTTAATTTCTCTGACGATGGTACAGACTCGACGGCATCTTCTCCAGCGCCATCACCTCTCAGAGACTGGAACGCTGTTCGAAATTCAGCGGGAAAGAATCACGTTAGATCTTCATCGGACGGTGGAGGATTGATGTGCTGTTTCTTGATGAGATCGTCAGGTGTACTACCAGGAAGAGAAATGATGGACGGCTGAGATCTCTTATTTGATTTCCAACGGTTCAGATATTCCTTTGGTTTCTAAACCATAAGATCTTTGCCACGTGCATCTCTTATCAACGGTTAAGATCAATTTCAACAGTTTTGGAGGTTATGAGTCCTAACAAATTCTAAAGTTTGGATATTTTTTGTTTAGGGGTTTGTTTAGGGTTGCTCAAAAACATAATAACCTTTTTCTTTCTTCTGGTGCACGTTTAAAAATACTTTTTTCATCTTAATATCTCAGTAAAAAAAAAGATGTAGTAAAAAAGTGAAACAAAAATCGAGAGTTCGGTTAAGAAGAAGTTGAGGAGATAATAGGTTGGTTTAACGGTAAAACCGTACGATTTCTGTCGTACCAGAAAAACAAAATCATCTTTTATATGCAAATTCACTCTCTCTCCTTCTTCTTCAATCATCTTGTGTTGTGTCTTCTCCTTTAATCAGAAATTGCAGCTGGTGAAATTCAGGTAATTAAAGAGAAATTAAATTAAAATGTTTCATTTTTAGGGTTTTCAAAAAAATTAAAATTGAAAATCTCATGTGTTTGTTTTTGCAATGATCGATTTAGGGTTTAATTAATAAAATGGAAAAGAACACGAAGGAGATAACAGCGATGGAGGTGAAAGCAACCGAAGAAAATAGAATTCGATACTCTTCAAAGCAGATTAAACAGTTGCCACCTGGCACTATCACTGATTTTGATTGGAAGGATTATTGTCCTCTGGGTTTCAGGTAAAATTAGTTCTCTTTTTTATTCTCGTGTTTTTTTCTTTTTGAGAAAATGGAGTTGAATTAATTTTAAATTAATATGTTTGATGTTATTAATAGACTTATAAGAGAACTAGAGAAGATAGATCATGATGATTATATTCATTCCATTTGCACTGATGAGACTCTTAAGAAGCTTTCTTCTGGGAAAATTGGATCTTTATTTCATATTTCCAATGATAATCGTTTTCTCATCAAGATTCTTCGCAAATCTGAAATTAAGGTACTCAAAAATCATCCTTCTTTGTATTAAGAATGTATATCATATTTTAAAATTATATATGAACATTTTGTTTTGATTAATTTAATATAGGTGACACTAGAGATGCTTCCAGGTTTCTACAAACATCTTAATAAACACAGATCTTCACTATTCACAAGGATTTATGGTGCTCATGCTGTCAAGCCTATTGGAGGTGTTAAGGTAAATGTCTTTCTAATCATTAGATTAGTTTAAGCTACTAATGTTACTTAAAACACATTTTTGTTGGATATATACAGACATATTTTGCTGTGATGTCAAACATGTTACATTCACCGGTATACATGAACAAGCTGTATGATCTAAAAGGTTCACCTAAAGGTCGAACTAACAAGAAAATAGAAGTGGGAAACACACCAGTATTGAAGGATATAGATCTTGATGTCTGTTTCTATGTTGATCCTTTAGCCAGACAACGCATTCTCAAGTACCTCTCTTTACCAAGCATCTTTCTTTTTTTATATATGGACAACAATTTTTTGACATGATGTGATTAATTACACAGGCAAACAAAACTAGATTGTGAGCTTTTAGAAGAAGAAGGTATAATGGATTATAGCTTATTGATTGGTTTACAATCAAAAGGATCATCATCTGAAGGTTCAGTTAGATCATCTGAAGGTTCACTTGATGATGGATCAAACCCAGTTTATGGTAGCTTCACACCTCCATGTTCGTTGAAAAGCGATAGCACAAAGTTGATGAATTCTCCAGATAGATCTTATGTATCAAACTGTTTCTCCTCTGAAGCAATTCATATAAACGGAACAAGTATATTAGCATCAACACTCGATGATCTCTTCCACAAAAGCAAAAGGTAACATTACTAACTAATATCATTGTCAGTAGAATAAGAATAGAATCTGACTGTTCTTGTTGTATAGATCAAGTATAAATTTTGGGATGAAGATACCAGCAAGAGCAAGGAGAGTAACTCGAGCCACAGGAGAAGAAAAAGAAGAATGGTGCAATGTGGAAGTGTATATAGGGATCGTAGACACGTTTCAAGACTATGGTATGAGAAAAAGGATTGAACATTGTTACAAATCAATCCAACATACATCAAACTCAATCTCTACAGTTCATCCTAAGATCTACTCTTCTAGATTTCAAGACTTTGTCTCCAGCATCTTCTTACCTTACGACGACGATGACCTTCTCGCTCTCTCTAATTAACACTCGTTTGTTTCTTATAGTTATCCAAATGGGAATCATTATAGTGCTAATTAAGAGCTTCTCTTCTTACGTACGACCCAAGTTGGTGTTAGTTTGTTGTGGAAAAACAGATTCGATATTTTCTTATTTAATAGTTGATTAATCAAACAATATGTGAAGCAAATGCAATTAACGTGGTATGTTACTTAATTTAACATTAATTTTTAAAATCGTAATAAAAATAGTTACTTTAAATTATAAAGAAACTAATTTTAATTATTATTAGAATAATTTTTATATCTAAATTTAGAATATTGTTTCCGTAAATTTTCAGTAATTTTTTTAAAATTATTCATACCTAAAAATTATTTTAAAATGTAAAATGATATATTTTGAAAATCATTGCCAGATTTTAAATTCATTTTTTATTTGAAAAATATAATTTTTAAATGTGATTCAAATGATTTCTTTTTTTACACATCTTAGAACTTGTTTGTTACTTCTATAAAAAAAAAAGGAGAAAGTGTTTTGATAGAAATGGTAAAATTAATTTCTAATTATGAGTGTTGTCCTTGTCCAATAAATCTAATAAGTATTAGGATTTTTTCAGAAATTTAATAATTTCAGATGTTTTTAAATGTATCTATGAAAGATTCGGTAAAAAGTTTGACTTATATCCACACGAAGTTTACCATATAACTATCATTACACACGAACTTTGGAATTTATTTCACACCCACAGAGTTTGGAAGTTAGAGAAATATTTCCACACGAAATTTGGGCCTCATCTCAGATCCACACAGTTCGGAAGTTAAAAACATATTTATCCAAATCGCAAATTAAATATTTTTCTAATTTTATTCAATTATTACAATTAAAAATTTGAATAATATTTATAAGTGAAACAGTTTTAATTATTTGTAGAGTAATTTTTATAGGTAAATTTAGAATATTGTTATACAAAAAATTGAATAAAATTATTTAATTATTAATGGATAAAAGTATTTAAAAAATACAAAATTATATGTAAAAGTTCTAAACAAAAGTAAATTTGTTTTTATTTCAAAATTTAATTTTAAATTTAAAACTTATTTTTTAAAAAATTAAGTTCAAAAACTTTAAGAATCATAAATCATATAAAATTCAAAAGAAATTTAATATATTCTTCATCTATAATATATTTTAAATCAATTAAGAAAAATGAACAACTTTATATATATTCTTCATTTTTTTGGTAAAAAAAATGAAAAATTAAAGTAAATCAAAAAAAAATTAAAGAGAATACCAAATTAAGACAATACCATAAGAACCGTTCGATTAAGTGTTAACACACCAAATCGATGCTATAAAATTAATGTGGTATTGACTGAAGTCAATTTTGGTAGTTTGAATAAAACTATCTCAGCAATAACGGCTCTACATATGTATTCCATTCATCAAACCATTTTAAGATTCTGACACGTGTACGGTACCGTGTGCTTAGCCTCTTGGCGTTCCATATACTCTTCTCTCTCTTTTCTGCATGCCCTAATGAACTCAGCTTATAAATATTTCTGCGAGTAAGAGAGAGAGAGAGAGAGAGAGAGAGAGAGAGAGAGAGAGAGAGAGAGAGAGAGAGAGAGGGAGGGGGAGAATCCAAATTCATAATCTAGTTGTTGTTTTTAGAATCCCTTGAAACTACTCCAGGTACCTTTAGAGAGAGAGAGAGAGAGAGAGAGAGAGAGAGGGAGGGGGAGAATCCAAATTCATAATCTAGTTGTTGTTTTTAGAATCCCTTGAAACTACTCCAGGTACCTTTTTTGGGAATTTTGGATTTTACAATAGTTGATAGTTACTAGAATCTCTGTCATTTGTATTATTTCTCGCAATTTTAGTATAGATTTCCAAAATTAGCAAGATCTAAGAAGTGTAATTGAAGACGCTCCCTCTAGATTCTTGTTTTGACACATAATCTGCTATAAGGATTTGATAAATGTTGATGTTACAACAGTGACAGTGTTTCACTACATTGCATTGAGGACTAATGGATCGCAACAAAGAAGGAAATGTCACGAAGTCTGAGAAGCCATCAGAAGCTCCTCATGTAACTGTTAAGTATTGAATCAATGGAAACTGTTTAGTTTAATCACTGATTCTTTTTTTTTCTTTTTTTTTGATTTTCTGTTGGAGCAGAGCAATGTTGATATGCATCATCATCATCATGACTGGACTTTTATGCAGGTTACCTTTTTATTTCTCTTCTATGGTAGATTTTGTTTTTTCTTTTCTCTGTGTGATTTTTTTAGCTTTTGTGTCTCATAAAACTGTATAGGCATATTGTGGGCCTAGAGTTACTGCTGCTATACCTCAATTTGACAACTCAAATGTGGCAAATGGTCATGCTCCACCACCCCCTTATATGTGGTGGCCCTCTCCATGGGTACTTTTAAAAAGAATATGATGATAAAAAGTATATACATCTTGAATTATTATTAGTTTGAGTTTGATTTTGTATGATTGTTCTAGCCTCCTTATTGGGCACCATATCCACTATTTTGTTCTCCTGGTGGTGTTTATGCTCATCCTGGTCTTCAAATTGTAATCATCTCTTCATTTTTTGATTGGTTACTTTTATCAAATGCTAGTGTTTAAAAACTGATTTGTGTATTCTCTCTTGACCAGGGCTCACAATCACAAGGTCCTGTTTCTCAAGCAACACCTGCTGCTGTAAGTCACTTTTTTTGGTGTGTGTGAATGGTTGCTAAACGTTATGATGAATATGAGAATTTATATATTGGCAGGTTACAACTCCCTTGAATCTGGATGATTCATGTAACTCACCTCGAACCACAGACGATGGATTCTTGAAAAAACTTCAAGTATTGGATGAACTTACAATGTCACTAAGCAATAACATAATTGGGAGTTCTGAACATAGAATCAGTGAATACAAGATGATTTCTAAGAGGTTTTTCAAACTATTTCAAAGAGACTTGGATGGGTCATGTAATGATGATTTCGATACTGCTAGCTCTGGTAATGATGCTTCTAGCAATGGTAGTGATGATGGTAATGCAACTGGGGTATGTAGTCCTCCTTTCTATTTATGTTTCAGTTTTACTTATGTGTCTTTATCGAGTTCTTAATTTATATTCTTGTCTGTTTTACCACAGGGAGAACAAACTCAGAGGAAAAGAAGACGAGAAGGACCACTAAACACCGGTATGTTTTTTGTTTTTTCCTGAAAAGAACACAACACAAATAATTGTATGCTTCAATGTTTACAACTATTTAAAGCTTAATGACTTCTTGTTATTGGTAGGTGAAAGACCATCATCTCAAACCAATCCTCCTCTTCTTAGAGTTAAAAATGAGAAACCTGACGTGACCATGGGGACTCCTGTTATACCCATAGCAATGGATTTTCAAAATTTTGATGGCTTCAAAGGTGGTGGTGTTCCACAACCATGGGTATACTATTCTATTGAATTCATTTGACATCATCTTTTTGTTTGGTTATTGGAAGTGTTGTGTTTTGTCTGCAGAATGAAAAAAGGTTGAAACGGGAGAAGAGAAAACAGTCAAACCGAGAATCTGCTCAAAGGTCGAGACTGAGGAAGCAGGTGACTGATTGCTTAACAAAACTTTGTAACTAAAGAGGAGTTGGAAGCTAGAAGATTTTCATATTAATTAGTGGGCTTTTGTCTTTCACATAGGCTGAAACTGATCAACTAGCTGCGAAAGCTGATGCACTAGTAGCCGAGAACATGACTCTGAGGTCCAAAGTAAGCCAACTAAAGGACGAGTCAGAAAAACTACGGGTGGAGAGAAAAGCTTTACTGGTAACACACTCAGGTTACTTCTTCTCATCATATTTGATCCAAAACTGTGTATAGGTCATAATAACACAAAGTTATTATTGTCTAGGATCAACTGAAAAGAGCGCAAGCAACTGCAGAAACAGAGAACCTCATCTCTAAAGCTGATAAGAACAACTCTGAATTAGGTTCTAAAAAAGTGCTCTTAGTTAGATGCAACACTCCAATAACCGATCCTGCAGCCGCAACAAGGAGCACATAGGTACTTCTGATTTCTGATTTTAACGTACAAAAGATTTCTTAGATTTGTAACTCTCTGCATCATTCGAAGAAATTGATGTGATATCATTATTATAAAAGATTCAGTGTGGTGCGACCGCATGATTGATGATAAGAATGTTTAATTATAAAAGTGAATGGATTAGAGATGAGGGGGAGCATATTTTCACCCTAACATTTGCATTCTCCAAATCACATCCAGTGTATAAGCTATTGTTTGACCTACTGTTCCAGCTATTGCACCACAAGTTAGCCTCGTTTTTATGGTCAATTCATTGTTTTCTACTAGACAGTCCTTTAGAGAGTCATATACTGCAAAAGTTCAAGCCCACTATGGAACTTTTGTGTAGTGGTATAAATCAAAAAGGGTCTCATGAAATGGTATTTGTGTAGTATTGAGGCAGAAAAAACGAGACTTACATCTCCAATCACTGATGAAAGCCAACCATGGACAAAAAAAATCGGGCCGTGGAATGAATTACACAGGCCTGAAGAGTTTGTAGTTCAGAGATGTTGTGTCCATTACTTCTTTGTTTCCTTACTATAGTAATAATAATTAAATTAAACCAAAAATGAGAGTCATTAGTCAACGTTTACTTATAACAAGTTGCATATTAATTATGTATGGATTTGGCAAGTGGACTATATTCTTAAATGATAGGCAGACTAGAAGACTTAAACACTTCCAGCTGTTACTTTTGTCACGAGCTGATACACATCTCTCATATCTAATAAACATGTGCTTTACACTAAATCAGATATTAATCACTATGATTATGAATTAGGAATTTAGGATTCAGGTTTATTTTTGAAAATTATATTAACTTCAACGAAGAAAGTTGTGAATTTAAAATTACTAAAAGAAAAGAATAAGTTTTCAGAGTTGAGATCACGTCTTGTAACATGGAAGCATCAACTTAACGTCTCATATCTATGGAACAATCAACAAACGTTAACAAGAGAAAATTAAAGATTTGGAAGATAAATATAGCTGAATTTGCTGATTAATGCTCGCAGTTATCATTTATACTCCCTACGTGAATTTATAAACTATCTGATAATGTATTTATTTAGTTGTCGGTAAACAGTCACAATCACATTTATTGTCTGAAAAGGTTAAATTTTAAATGATTTGGCCGTCTCCTTATCCCAGGGTCAACGAGACCTGGTCCGTACGGTGTAATTTTAACTCAACGTGCTAACGTACGCCCTCGAGTCTTGTCACAAACTTATCGTAAAGATTGATTTTTTGCTTCGATGTGTTTGCTTTATCCATCGTCTTCTCCTCCTATATTTTCTTTTCAAATCTCGTCAAGTAATCATTTACTCTAGCCCTCCCGAGAAAGCGAATGAAAAAATTGGAGAAAAAACTAAATCTTTAACTGAAAAATTAATTATTCAGCAACCTCCAACCTCAAGTTTGGTGGTTAGCAGACATTTAATCCAAAGAGGCGATTGACTTATATCTTCGAGAAAGGAAAAGAAGACTTTTAAATTCTTCTGATTTTTTCTTTTCTGGGTCATTTTAATGAGTTTTTACAAAGGTTTTAGAACTCCTTTTTAGAAATTTTGTTGGTTCAAAGAGATAAGCTTTTGGTTTTATTGACTTTCGTGCCGGAGGAGGAGAAGAATATCATCAAATTCGTGTCCTCACATAACTCTGCGACGCCATTCTTTTAGGTTTGTTTGATTCTTACATCTTTAAGCTTTTGATCCTTTGTTCATGTACCGGGAATCGAATTTTGTACTCTGTGATTTTGCCCATTAACTCAAAATTGTCTTTGGAGTAGGAACAACAAAGTAAAAGTTTCTTTTTTCGTTGGAATTTAAAATTTCAAATCGTTTGGTAACTTGTACATGATATGATTCAAATGCATAGATTCATCTGATTCTATCCGAGGGTATGCGTTACTGAATTCGAATTTTATCTAAAGTCGAGTAATTGATTTGAATTGCAGTTGGAAAAAAAGCAAAACCCTAGAAACGGTGTTCTTCGTGTAATCGGGAGAAGCTGATGAGGGCACAAGGTGATGATGTCTCTGAAGCAGATGGTAAAACAGATGCTGGTTCCTCAAGAAGCGAAGAAGAAACGGGTCTGAAGGAGAAACACTCAAATTCACGACCTGGGTCTCAAGGATCTGGAAAAAGCTTGAGAAATGAGGATCTTGGAGAGCTTAATTACGGATCAGATTCTTCATCTAGGAACACAAACCCAATTGAGTATACAGAACATGAACGAGCTGAGCTTCTAAGAAGGCTAGATTCAATCAAAGATCATCTCTTTCGTGGTGGTGGTGGTGGTAATTTAGTTGATAAACCAAAAGAACCAGATCAGAATCAGCCATTTCTCAGACCTATTCATCTCCATGCTCCTAAACCTAATCCTGGTCCTTCTAATTACCGTCCATATCCAGAGCCAATTCCTTACCCTGGATCAGTTCACGGAATGTATCCTCAAGCTTATCAAGATCCTTATGGGTTCCAAACCCATAGAAGACCACCTCCAGTGCCAAATCCAAACTGGTATCATTATCCTAATATGCCTCGTCCATATCCTCCAGGTCAATATGTTGAAATTGGTTCTGATATAGTTGATCCACATTCATACTATCCAGCTACGCCAAGTAGGTACAGTGACCTGCCTCCGTACAGCCCTGTTTCTTCTCACCATCGTGCCGAGAAACTCACAACACAGTACAGTGATATGCCTCCTTATAGCCCTGTTTCTTCTCACCATCATGGCGAGAAAGTACAGTGATATGCCTCCTTATAGCCCTGTTTCTTCTCACCATCATGGCGAGAAAGTACAGTGATATGCCTCCTTATAGCCCTGTTTCTTCTCACCATCATGGCGAGAAAGTACAGTGATATGCCTCCTTATAGCCCTGTTTCTTCTCACCATCATGGCGAGAAATTCACAACACAGTACAGTGATATGCCTCCTTATAGCCCTGTTTCTTCTCACCAACATGGCGAGAAACTCGCACCGCATAGTCCATATGTTAGTAACAGTTCGAGTTTTCCTTATTCGATCAGTTCACCAGGTCCTCGAGGTGGTCACACAAATGTTAGTAACAGTTCGAGTTTTCCTTATTCGATCAGTTCACCAGGTCCTCGAGGTGGTCACACAAGGTGGCCAAGTGATCTTGATTCTGAAACAGGCGGTGCTTTTGCTCGTGGGTATGTCAAGAAAGCGGTTTCTGATACTGATGCTCGACGTTGCCATCCTCTTTCTGGTGGTGCTCCTTTTATAGCTTGTCATAGTTGCTTCGAGCTTCTTTATGTGCCTAAGAAGAAGCTTTTGGCTCAGGAAAGGCGATATAAGCTGCAATGTGGTGCTTGTTCTGAAGTAATTAGTTTCACAATTATCGATAAGAAACTCGTTTTCTCTTCTGCTAATGAGGAAACCAACCCATTTTCTCCAGAAGTTGAAGATAGAAGCAAAACAAACACATTGGTGGTAGAGGAATGTTCTTCTGTTGATTGCAACAACTCTGCTAGTGATTTTCTGCGTAAGGATGAAGAAGAACCAGTACAGGAAACGAGGAACTTTCAAGATACTACACGAAGTATCCATTCTGAATCTCAACACTCGGATGATGAAGATAGATCGAGCATTTCTAGTGAACAACAACAAAAGGAGGTTAAATCTGTTCGCAGGAGAGTTAAACCCTCAAAAGGGCCTGAACCAGCTACTCCTGCTCGTGATAATGCCAGTCTTCTTGAACTTTTTGAGTATTCAAATGTAAATAGAGCTGCACTTGCTTACGGAATGGCGCAGTTAGGTTATGAAAAGCCAGATAAGCAAAAGTCTTTCGTGAAACAAGACTCACTGAATCCTGGATCAGTAGCTACAGAGACAGAGGTTTCATACAACGGGTATTCTAACACTGAAATCTCTGAAGATTCAAGCTACTCAAATGGAAGAGAAGACAACAACAGACCCAGAAGCAGAAAGGGTAGTAGTGAGTACAATTCCACAGACATTACAACGAGGACCTCTACTGATCAAAACGAAGATCAGATGAAGGCATTAGAGGTTTGGGTTAATGGACATCTTATACCAGAAGATCTGGTTTGTTCGGCCGAGAAACTAGCTGGACCTGTCCAAGCTGGAAATTATTGGTAATGCCATAAACTAACTTCATTATTCACTATTTCTCACTTTTCTCCTTTTTCAGTTTCTTATTCATGTCTCTGTATCAGGTATGATTACAGAGCTGGGTTCTGGGGGGTGATGGGCAAACCGTGTCTCGGTATAATACCTGTAAGTTCCTTCACATTGTTCTCTCAAACTGATTATAAAAACAGTGATCAAACATCAAAAGTGATGAAGAAATGGATGAAGTAAGTAACTAGTTGTTATTGTTGTTGCAGCCATTTATAAAAGAGTTTAGCTATCCAATGCCGGATAATTGCGGAGCAGGAAACACAGATGTGTTTGTGAATGGAAGAGAGCTCCACAACAGAGATTTCGAGTTACTCGTGGGTCGTGGTCTTCCTCAAGAAAAGAACCGGTCTTACATTGTTGATATATCAGGAAGAATCATTGATGGAGTTTCAGGGGAAGAACTTAAAAGCCTTGGCAAATTAGCCCCAACGTAAGTAGAAAACAGAACAGCACACCCAAGTTTGTTTAAAGCTAGTTAGATTCCGAGATTTTGTTGTAAAAAAATGGTTTGATTTAACTTGAAACAGGATAGAGAAGGTGAAGCATGGATTTGGAATGAGAGTTCCAAGGTCATTAGCTTCATGAAAGCTCCAACAAGTAAACAATACAGCCTAATGATTCATTACTATCTATTTCCTTGCCAAAAAAAAAAAGATTCATTACTATCTCTTCTTGTATTCTTCATATTTATTTATTATTTGTTTTTAAAATTGTAAAGTGTGTTTTTTTGGTAACGTTGGCTAGATTTTTGATTCAGTGTTCTTTTCTTTGGGGCTTTTTTCATAGAAAAACAAAACATATTGGGGAATTGTCTGTATTTTTTTTGTCCTATGCTAGAAGACGTAAACCCTATCTCGGTACAGTGTGTAAACTATTTCCTTAATTTTTTTCAGGAAACCTTATTTCTAAGCAAACCTTATGATTTGTAATGAAATGATATTGTTTTAATTATTTGGTTAGATTTAACCGTTTTAGTTTTAACAGAGTGAGTGAATTTTTTTTTTAACTCAAAAGCATACTTTCATTAATATTGGCCAGTTAATGGCTATCGGTTTCCAAAAGATGGAGCAACCAAGAGGGTACAGTTTAGTCCAAAATAGCAAAATAAGCAGGGCATATGGAGATGACTTTACACATAGCATCTGCACATGCATTACAAGTTCTAGGCACATATACAAAAGAGAAATTATTACCTAAGGCCAAATGCAATACTTCTGAAGTGAACGTTTGAAGAATTGGCCAACTTGTTGGGTCTTGTAAGGCCAAATGCAATACTTCTGAAGTGAACGTTTGAAGAATTGGCCAACTTGTTGGGTCTTGCAAAGCTTTGATCAGTTGCTGGCAATCTGATTCGATTATGATGTTCTTTAGTCCCATGTTCTTCAAACAATTCACGGACCATTCTACTATAATTGGGGATATAAGTTGGGAATAGCATTTGGCCCCAAGCCATATGGGATTTCCTTGATGATCTCTTAGTATCCAACTTACTCCGTTCGTTTGTTGATCTTTCTTTCAAGAGGCATCTATGTTACACTTGTACACTCCCTGTGGCGGTGGTCTCCACTTTTTATCACAAATCTTATAAGGTTTTGGAGATAAGTTTTGCAGGTTTCTAAAGTAATTCGTCGTCCATACGGTGACAAAAGGTTGCAAGGCTCATGGGCCCAATATTCGAAAGGAATATATGATTAAAGCAGGCCTCGTGGTCCATTCGTTTTTTTTCCTCCTTCGATATTTTCGTACAAAAAATACTAAAAACAGACTAAGAACAAAACAAAACATAACTAACTCACCGGTAGCGAGCTTGAAATAAACGAGTGATAATAAAATCGTCCACATTAGGAATCATAAATCTTCATAACCACCTTTTTTTTTTCTTTTTTTAATATATATAAATGGGAGTGAAGGAGAGTAAAGTAAAGGAGATAATTGTGAAACTTTGAAAGATTCAACGAAAATATTATACACTTTGCTTTTCTTAATTGGCTTCACAATATTCACTATTTGTCACCCAATTTTTACCCATTACTAAATTTTTCACTTTGTGTGTTGCTGCCATTATTACATTCGAAAGAAAATAAAATAAATCAAAAATATTGAATACACATCCTTTGGTGATAGGGTAGTAGTACTACAATTACAAAAATAAAAAAATAAGTCATTTTAAAAATATATAAAAATTTAAAAATCATATCTTTCGTCTTTGACCACAAACAAATAATCCTCATACGTTTCATCTCCAAAGTAACAAACCTCTCATTGCTCTCAATGTCTGATATACTAGTATAAAATGCATTGAACAGCTTCACTAACCAACTAACACAAATTCACTGTTCTTCAATGGAACAACAATTAACCTTACTTTTACTTGATACCCCTGAAGGCGCCAAGAATTTAGAAACCCTAGACGTTACTTCTTCTTCTTCTTCCTCCTCTTCTTCCTCTGTTTCCTCCACTCGTCGAACCTTCGTCAAGTTCTTCCTTTACTTCTCCCTTGTCGCTCTTGCTTACTATTTCATCATCTCCAGTTTCGCCGTTTCTCCGATTCCCTCAAAATTCCCGCCATCTTCTTCCAGAAATGGTAATACCTTTTTCCTCTGTTCGTCTATTCTCGATTTCGAATTGATTTTTATCAAGATACGTATACGACCCTAAAATTCAAAGAGGATATGGGGAATTTTAGGGTTTGGGTGTGGCTTTCTTTAATTTTCTGGGAAACTTCTAAATTCTAACGGTGACATTAGTGGAAATTCCTTAATCTATTGAACGAAAATTTTGAATTAGGGTTACAGTGTTGTGTTTATCATGTGTTTGATTTAATGTTTGTGTGAGCAGTTGCAGTTTCATCAACAAAGTGTGATCTTTTCACTGGAAATTGGGTGCCAGATCCATCAGGTCCTCTGTACACCAATATTTCTTGCCATCACATCCAAGATTTTCAGAACTGTCTATTGAATGGACGCCCTGATGTGAATTATCTCTTCTGGAGATGGAAACCTCGTGATTGTGATCTTCCTAGGTTCAGTCCATCTCAGTTTCTGGATTCTGTCAAGAACAAATGGTGGGCTTTCATTGGTGATTCCATAGCTCGTAACCATGTCCAGTCTCTCATCTGCATTCTCTCTCAGGTTTATAATTCCTTTCTTTTAAACAGACCTTTTTGGTTTTTGGATCAATGAAACTTCCTTAGACTACAAGTAATTTCAAGACTTTAACGGTTGTATTTTGGTATTTATCGAATTCAGGTCGAAGAGGTTCAGGAAATCTATCATGATAAGGAGTTTAGATCCAAGATTTGGAGATTTCCTTCTCACAACTTCACACTATCAGTCATTTGGTCTCCTTTTCTTCTCAAATCGGATACATCTAACAGCTCAGATATCCAGCTTTATCTGGACCAGCTTGACCCTCAATGGACTGTCCAATACCCGAAATTCGATTACGTTGTAATCTCTGGAGGCAAATGGTTCCTGAAAACCACAATATTCCATGAAAACAACAAAATCATAGGCTGCCATTACTGCCAAGGCAGAAACAACCTTACAGACCTTGGGTATGATTACTCCTACCGCAAAACACTAAACCTTCTTCTTGACTTTGTTCTAAACTCAACCCACAAACCTCTGATTCTGTTCCGAACCACAACGCCTGACCATTTCGAAAATGGAGAGTGGGACACTGGTGGGTATTGCAACAGAACCATGCCGTATAAAGAAGGTGAGGCAAAAATGAAAACCGTTGATGATGTGATGCGTGATGTTGAGCTTGAGGTGTTTCAGAAATTTGGGAAAGGTTTTGGTTTAGGTTCAAACATCAGACTATTAGACACGACTGGAATGTCTCTTCTCCGTCCAGATGGGCATCCCGGACCGTACCGTCATCCAAATCCTTTTGGTGGAGTGAAGGATAATAGCCAAGTTCAGAATGATTGTCTTCATTGGTGCTTACCCGGTCCAATTGATTCATGGAATGATGTGATGGTGGCAACCACGCTTAATCGGGAAAGGGAACTATATGATTTAACCGGTTAAAAGTACCACGATGTTGCTTGTAGCTAGTTAAGGTCTGTTGATATTCGTTTTCCCACTTGTTCGTAAAGTTGTATTTCTCTATAAATGAAACTTGTAATGGTCCTGTACAAAATAAAAGATGCAAAATTTCCCAATTAATGGAGGCTTCAAGTCAGGGTAATACAAAAGATTGAAGAAAGACATCAGATTATATCAAAAATCCATAAAAGAACTAGTAAAGCATATAGATACTTCTTCAAGGATCAATGGAGGTCCCAATTATAACTATATGCATAAACCGCTTACAAGTTTCTTTCTTTTCCACCAATTGTGAGTAAGTAGATACATCACCGATGCATATGAAGAGAGTGGTCTTGAATGAGGTTTTGGTTTGGCTTCTATTAGAGTGAGATATCAAACCTTTGATTAATCAACAAGTTCTCTAGGAGCGACCTTTGTTCCAAGATCTCATCCACCTGTGTTTAGAGTTTGCTTTCGGTCAAGTAGAGGATATTTGAAAATCAAACAGCGCCTAAATCCTCATCACAAGAACTTGCCTCAGAAAATACAAGTTTTTGCCGGCAAGATGAACAAGTAGGAGGAGAACAAGCTGTTTAAAACAAACTTAGATGGTTCATGTACCTCCAGAGATTACAAAATATGTTGTTGATACAAGGAATTACCTTTTTTCAGGCTATGAATATGATCGAGTCTTTTCTATTAATCCAAAGTATTTATAAAAGAAAACATGCATCCTCTATGATATTTAAGAAACAAAAAAACACTGACCGACTTAAGGTGCCATTAGCCGACTAACATATAAAACCCCGAAAAAAGGATTAAATCTCTTTGGCCCAACAAAATCATAGAGAGATATATACTTTTTAGGGCTCCATCTTTCGGTTTTCCCCCCTTTCTCGTCTGTTCTAGAAATCGAAATTCTTCTTCCTCCACAGCTTTAGATTCTAAAATCGAAATCTTTAGATTCTAACATCGATGGCGGATCAGATCTCTAAGCCGTTGCAGTTTTTCGTGCGATTACTCGACGGAAAATCAGTAACTTTATCTTTCTCCTCTCCGTTAGCGTATGGCGTCCAAATTAAGCAACGGATCTTCGAGCATACGAAGATTCCTACGCATCTACAGCGATTAATATACGGAGGTTATCAGATCTCCGACGAATCGGCAATTTCTCAGCCTGACGCCACCGTGAATCTTGTCCTTTCTCTCCGTGGAGGTAAAGGAGGATTCGGATCGTTACTTCGTGGTGCGGCAACGAAAGCTGGGCAGAAGAAAACAAACAACTTCGATGCCTGTAGGGATATGAGTGGCCGAAGATTGAGACATGTAAACGCTGAGAAGAGGCTTGAGGAGTGGAAGGAAGGAGAAGAAGAGAGGCAGCTTGAGAAAATAGCTCAAGAGTTTTTGAAGAAGCAGGCCAAGAAAGTCAAACAAGGTGTTGGTAATGGAGCTACGCAGAAGTATGTGAAAAAGTATAGAGAAGAATCTGATAAGTGTATTGAAGCTGTTGAATTGGCCTTGCAAGAGTCTTTCAAGAATGGGAAAAGAAAAGGAAAGATGGTTGCTGAATCTGAAAATAAGAAGCGACTCAAGATGTGGTATGAACTCTTATGTTTTGCTTATTAAGTTGATTGTTTGTTAAAGTTGTTCTTAGTCTGAACTTGTGATGCGAATGGTTGATTTTGAGCAGTGTCGTATCTGATTTGCTGGTGATGGATTTTGTTACATGGGTTCTTCATATTTCTGTTGCTTGCCTTTGATGATGTGTTTTTTTTTTTTCAGGATGGGAAAGAAGGCTGATGAAGATAGTGACAGTGATGATAGCGACGACGAAGAAGATGAGAAATCTGTTGTTCTAAACAATGGTAGCCAAGTTTCTTCAGATAAAAATACCGATGAAAGCTCAGGCTCTGTTGTCACTGGAGCCCATGTTGGTGATTCTTCTTCTAAAGCTTCATGCAGTAGCAGTTCAGAGGGGAGCCCATGTTGGTGATTCTTCTTCTAAAGCTTCATGCAGTAGCAGTTCAGAGGAAGAGAAAGACTTTGTAGTTTTTTTTAATCATTCGTGTATTTTTCGTAGTATGAATAACCAGATAAACATTACACAAATGGTAGACAAAATTTATTTTCATTTTTTTTAAAAAAGTGTAAAACATATAAACGTCACCAAAGTTCAGATGTAGTTAAAGGATAGATCTCCATTGTTGAAGCGGGTAAAAAAGAGAAGAGTAGAAGACTGATGATTTACCTGTCTCTGTTGCTGATACAGTTGATCAAAATGAAAAGAAGGACATGAAAAGAAGGACAACTCCAACGGAGACAGAGAGAAGAATATGGTTAAAGTAGCTTCTGAAACGTTAATTACGTCTTAAGCTGTTGTTGATGCAGTGTGCAACAAACCTGATGAACCGCTTAACTTT
>CM071718.1:19329474-19346968 GCA_036630335.1 Physaria fendleri | reverse complement strand
CTTCTTATGGCTATGAGGTTATGGCAAGATGCACAGTGCAGTGCAGCACTCAACTCTGCACTTAAGAAGAATTATGACCAAGTTGTTTTTCTTGCGCCTCTCTTGAAAGGTTTAAGTTTTTCATTTAAACATCATTTGCCACAATTGAATGTATTGTCTTCGATTTTGGATATGTTGTTATGGAGTATAGATGTCAAGGGTTCTTACAGTGGATGATAAGCTGGTGGTTCTTGGATGCAAGTAAGATGTTTTTTTCTTATAGGATGTTTGTGTTCTTCATGTACTAACATATTGTAACTGTTCGTAGATATCTTGAGAGGAGAATTGTTAAAACTGAAATGGAGGTAGAAAGTTTGGGGAGGTAGAAAGTCCATGTTGTTGTTTATAAGAATAGCTCCTACTTTATAGCCTGTGTTACCATATTCATTTCAGTGTTGTGGTGAGAGATGATAATAAGTTTTGTCTGTATTATTCCCAGATGGGCTCTGGTAATTCCGCCCGCGCGTAGCGCGGGAATACTCCTAGTTAACATATAAGAATGGAAGGACAACCTATTTACCCACAAACTATTGCCATATCATAATATTTCTCCACGAACTATCGTCTTCTTTCTATATCCCCATAAAATCAAAGTTGTAGACTTATTTGCCCATGAAATCAAAGTTGCAGACTTATTTGCCCGTGAAATGAAAAATTGCAGATTTATTTGCCCACGAAATTGAAAGTTTGAATTTCAATTTCATGGGCAAATAAGTATGCAACTTTGATTTCATGGGAATTTAGAAAGAGGACAATAGTTCGTGGGAAAATATTATGATATGTCAATAGTTCGTGGGTAAATAAGTTGTTTTCACTACAAGAATTTGATTAAAAATCATAATTACTAACAATAATATAAATTCCTTTAAAAAAGGGTTATTGATGTTTTACTGAAATCTAGGGTAATTTTAATAAATAATAAGTTAATAAAATCTAAAAAAAATAACAACTAAAACTACATAAATACCCTTATTATGTCTAAAAGCTAATGATAAATCATGTAATATAACTTCTAACACGAGATTATTTTCGGATTTGTATTTCCCGAATATGATATCAAATAACTATTGTATAGCTGAAAATTATTATAAAAACGTGTAATTATCCCCTATATATTACTTGAAAAGCGAAAGGACTTAGGTGTCGTCGCCAGAATCACTTTCACGGACCATATTTACGAACATTGTCGTCGCCAGAATCACTTTCACGGACCATATTTACGAACATGCCATTCTAATAAAAAAATATTTACTATATTTAACAAAAATGTTATCATTCAAAAATTAAAGATAAACACTAATATTTGATTTAATCTAACAATTAAATCTATAAAAATCTAACAACTAAATTACAAAAAAAATAAAATAATAATGATCTGTGATATTGGAATAATAAAATATTTTTTATCCCCTATATATTATTTGAGAAGCGAAAAAACTTAGGTGTCGTCGCCAGAATCACTCTCACAAACCATATTTACGGACATGCCATTATAATAAAAAATTATATATTATATTTAATGTTATTAAAAAAATATTATGTAATTTTTTATTATTATCTATTTGATGTTTAAGAAATAATTTTCTAAATAATTAATACCACGTATCGTGCGGAGAATCAATATAGTTATAGATTATTAACTATAAATTATTAAACACCAAATTCATATATACCAAAATTTAATAATTTAAATTTATCGCACGGATCATAATCTCTAGTATATTAATAACGTTTCTGTGACATATATTCGTGTTGTGGTTTGCTAATTGTCTATATATATATATATATATATATATATTTTGTTAATTACAATTTTTTTTTTTTTTTTTTTTATATATATATATATTTTGTTAATTACAATTTTTTTTTTTTTTATTTTGCAAGAATAATGATCTGTTATACAAATCATTCATGATCATCTATATTGACAAGATTATGTAGTTTTTCGAAAAACATACAAAAAAAAAAAATCCTAAAATTCGCAAACATACAGATGGTTTATTAATTCGAAAATAAAAAGGATCCATGATAATATATGTTTCTGGAAAAACTTCAGTAATTTGCTCTTTAGTTGTTTTCCATATGTAGAAGTAAATCTGCTTGAAAAAAAAAAAGAGAAGTAAAGGAAAAAGATCTATTTAATCTTAAACATATATATATATATATATCTATATATTAAAATTGAAGTTATAACAACAAATTTGTTTTATTAACTCATTGGCATATTAATAAGACAAGATTTAGAGATATTTAAAGAAAATGAATTTTCACATAAATGGTTTCTACATGATAAGAAAAAAGATAAAATATGTTGACCAAAAAAAACAAAAAAAATGCTAAATTTTATGAAAGAAATCAAGAAAAGATGAAAACCTATTCAATGCTATATCTGTCTCTCTCTAGATTTGTTGTCTGAGATTTTTGGCGTTATAAATTTGGAGCCGTTCTTAATTTGGGATTTAGAGAGAGAGAGAGAGAGAGAAACAAGGTGTGTGTTATATAGATCTCTCATTCCTCTTATCCCCTTAGTGAGTTTGTTTTTTTTTCTAATATACAGGTAAAAGAAAATCTTGAAGAATTAATTATATATCTTCTTCTATCTCTCACCTAAACCCTTTGAATTGAATCTTTAGGGTATCAGTATGTAATCACACAAAACGTGGAATTTGAGATTCTTTCTTTGGTTTATGTTAATTCTTATAAAAATTTGGGGGGTTTATTCCTCTTAATGTCTGGGATGAAAAGTAACGTGTTTGATCAAATATTTCTCTAGTGATTTTTTTGTTTTTTTTTAAAAAAAATTGATTGATTGGTAGACAAGGAAAAAAAAAAAAAAAAAAAGGAAAAAAAAAAAAAAAAACAGATTTTTACATTCGTTTGATTTGTGTGATTCAATAGGAACATAAGAAAAAAAAATCATGGCAGATACAATGGTTGCTCATGTGGATCGACATATGAAGATAGGTAAGCTGAGAATCTCTTCTTCTCTTTTTCAGTCTGAAATGCCTTTAATAATAATAATAATAAAAAAGAAGAAGATAATTATTGCAGAGGTAGAGATGTCAGAAGAAGATGACAAGAGATTAAGAAAGCTGAGTTCCCTGAAGAAGAAGGCAATAAATGCGACGAACAAGTTTAAACACTCGCTGAAGAAGAAAGGTCGAAGGCAAAGCCGTGTGAGGTGTGTCTCCATCGTTGATGAGATCGATACAGAAGAGTTGCAATCGGTTGATGCTTTCCGTCAAGCTCTTATCTTAGACGAACTACTTCCCTCTAAACTCGATGATCATCACATCATGCTTAGGTTCTTGCGTGCAAGAAAGTTTGATATCGATAAGGCTAAGCAAATGTGGGCTGATATGCTTCTTTGGAGGCAAGAATATGGCGCCGACACCATCATCGACGACTTTGATTTCAAGGAAATTGACCAAGTGGTTCAGTACTATCCACAAGGATATCATGGTGTTGACAAGGAAGGAAGACCTATCTATATCGAGAGGCTCGGCCAAGTCGATGCTACAAAGCTGATGAAAGTGACCACTATCGATAGGTACGTCAAGTACCATGTTAAAGAGTTCGAGAAAACTTTCAACATCAAGTTTCCTGCTTGTTCCATAGCTGCCAAAAGACACATTGATCAGAGCACTACCATTTTAGATGTTCAAGGCGTGGTATGTATATTATATTACTCATTGATTCTCTGTAAGATCCTCATATCTTGGAATTATTCTCTCTCTCTCTCTCTTTGCATTTCAGGGTCTTAATAATTTCAACAAAGCTGCAAAAGATCTTCTTCTGAGCATTCAGAAAATTGACAACGATAATTACCCTGAGGTCCAGTTCTGCTTTACTTCTTTGAGTTGCTAATGCTGTTGGTTTGGACACATAACCGTTGTTTCTCACTCTGTGTGTGTGTTCATTCTAGACGCTCAACCGTATGTTCATCATCAATGCTGGTTATGGGTTTAGGCTTGTATGGAGCACTGTTAAATCTTTCCTTGACCCAAAGACTACAGCAAAGATTCACGTTAAGCTTTCCTTTCTCACTTTAAATATCCAAACTTTACTTCTTCTTTTTTTTAAATTATTGTTTTTGCATCTCAATTCTGATTAGTTTATTAAAAAAAAAAAACAGGTTCTTGGCAACAAATACCAAAGCAAACTGCTGGAAATCATCGACGCTAAGTGAGAATTTCTATAGTCTTCTTGATATGTGACCTTGACACTGTGTTGCTTTATCTTCAAATATGCAGCTGGTTGTTGTTGTCATTGTGTTTTCTCAGTGAACTGCCTGAGTTCTGGGGTGGTAAGTGCACCTGCGCAGATAAAGGCGGATGTATGCGTTCTGACAAAGGTCCATGGAACGACCCTGTGATCTTCAAGGTCATTCTAGAGAACCAACTAATATATAAGCAAATCTTTTTTTTATTATTTTTTTATTTTTCAAATCAAAAAACAGATGAATGAGTCATTTAAATATCGCGATATCAACTTCTGATTTATATGGAGACTATGCATATACACAGTTAGTTGAACACGGTGAAGGTAGATGCCTACGGAGGAGCTTGTCAGGGATCGAGGAAAAGACCATCTCAGAGTATAGAAGCGAGACAAAGGTGTTGCAGCAATGATCTTGGATATTCTTTTTTAACTGTAAAATCTGATCCTTTTTCATTTTATTTTTGAAAATTTAGAAGAAATGGGAACCTTTGGAAGAAGAAGAGACTTATAAGAAGGAATCTGCTGCGGAGAAGGAGAAGAAGTTCGTCGACAAGACTGTGGATGCTGCTGATTGGCGTACAAAGTTTCACAAGGCTAAAAGCAATCCCCCCGAGCCTAAAGGTTAGTATCCTCATTAACCATACGGGGCTGGGTGTTTAAGTTCCTTACACCCTGAAACTCTCTAAATTCAGATGTGAATCCGTTGGAGAGGAAAGGGTACTTATATGGCAGCATGATGGCATTGCTAATGGGTATAGTTGGCGTGATAAAGCTAACCAAGAACATACCAAAGAAGCTTACCGAGGCCAATGTGTATAGCCGTGAAGCCGACTCCATCTACCCAGATGGAGTGACGGCCATGCCGAGGCGAGAGTATATGGCCATGGTGAAGAAGATGACGGATCTCGAGGAGAAATGTAAGTCCATGGAAGCTCAGGTTAAGTTTTCTCTTGAGAGGGAGAAGATTCTAGACGCTGCACTTGTTCGTGTTGACCAGCTCGAGCTTCAGTTGTCTGAAACCAACAAGGTAATGCTTTCCTTGTTTCATTCTCTCTATCACTACTACTCTTGCTCTGTTTTGTGATTGCTCTCTCTCTCTCTCTTTTGAAAAAATAAAATCAGGCGCTGGACAATACAATGGCGAGGCAACATGAGTTGATGGCTTACATCGATAAGAAAAAGAAGAAGAGAAAGGTTAATAAGAACACATTATTAAACCCACCTATCAGATTAAAATTCGAAATTACTTATTTAATGTTTTTTCTTTTTTGCATTTTCAGTTCTTGTTATTCTGGAAGTGCCAACAGAAACTTCAGCATTGAGCATCTCTATCTTCTAAGAAGCTTAGAAAATAAATTGCATTTCCATCCACTGTAATCCTTTCAATAAGGATACAGGAGAAATAACATAAAGACGATGTCTTATTTTGTTCGTATTTAAGGACTCTGTTTTTTCTGGCTAATTGTTCTTCTTCTTTCTCTCTTTTTTTTTTTTTTGTCTAATACAAACCTTAAAAGACCCATTCGTTCTCGTCATATCATTATCAGAAACTCATTGTCACAACAAAGGAGATAACTAATTAGCTTTTAACATATAATGAGATGAGAATTGTTCTGTTTGAATGGCTTTACTTGCTCTCCTTTGGGAACCAAAGAACGGTGAGCGAGATTATAAAGATGCTTCTCCTTCTTCTAGAAACAGAACATTTGCTTCCTCTTCTTCTTCTGGAAACAAAAACAAATATTGATTGAGTCATCCAATAATTGGATTTGAAAGCATTCAAATGAATAAAAAATTATTCAAGAAGACAACTTTGGATTATAGGCTTTAAAAGGTTCAAAAGCAAAACCTACCTGGTGCTGAGCTATCTCTTGCCGGTCAATATATGCGAGTAATTCTTCTTGTCTCATCAGAGCTTCATAAAGAGCCTGCTCCCAATAAGAAACAGTTTTTAGAAAGTATCACATCTTCTAGTTTTAGTCGGTTATATTAGTTGTTGACCATAGTATTCAGTTACCTTCTTTGTGGCTATGAGCTCAGCTTCAAGGGAGTCTATACGGCATACAGCTGCGTTAAGCAGTTCCTCTTTCTCATACGGCATCTCAGATGGCTTTGACTGGAGCGCCCCAATTTTCTCCTCAAGTTCGGTTAATTTCTTCAGCACTGAATTGAGGAGATCTGCTTCCTCTCTAGCAGCATTTCCCTCAATATCTGAGTCGCTTGTTGGTGGTGGAAGCCGCTTGTTCATAACACGATATGATATAGAGCGGAAGAATTTGAGAATCATCATCACAAACGCCATGAAAATTACTATGACACGAGCACTGAAGCTTTCGCTATCCTTTGGGACATTTGGAGGCAAACTAAATCCTGCAAAAACGCACAAGAGTCCGAAGTTATTAATCTCCTTTTTCCCAGTCTATGATGCCAATAGAGACAATTTTTCTTACTTGAACATAAAACTGTTACCTTGTGACTTAATGGTGGCTGGCTTAACCTTCCAGGTGGCGTCAACAGCTTTGTCAACCATCGGAACGTACTCATCATAACCAGCAAAACTTGTTTCACCAGAACCTACTTTTGCCTGCAATATAATTCTTAGGACGATTTAGAACCACGAATTAAGTGATCTATAAAAGAAACAAGACAATTGCAAGTGAATTTATATTATACCTCTTCACGAACAGGGGTCAAGCGGAGATGGGAATAACTTTTTACTGCTTTTGGGGACACAGCGATATCTTCAGCGTCAGAACCTGATTCTGCAGTTGATGTGTCACTTCCTTTTATCCATGGATAAGACGGCTTTGCATAAGCAATGACTTTCCCCTCGCTGTTCAGAACTTTCACTACCTGCTTTGCACGGTGAGCTCCACCATGAAGTACCATCTGTGATAATAGTAATCCATCTGTTTTCATTTTATAACCTGAAAATATGAAAGCTTGGGTGTGTAAAGAGAAACAAATGGCAAATAAGTAACCTTCACAATCACTGGATCTTTCCAAGGCCCTTTATCGGAAAGCATACAACCTCCATGATCTGCACAAGTACACGCACCTCCCAAGAATTCAGGCAACTCGCTGAAACATATAAAAGATACATCACCAACTTAAGCAAAACAAAGAAGAATCAAGTGAATCAAGAAGGTAAGAAGAATTAGGAGTTCATGATACATACCTGGAATCGATAACCTCGAGCAATTTACTCTGATACTTGTATCCAAGTACCTAAATAACAAAATGAAACAGTCCATAATGAATTTTGATTTAAGGCACAAACACCAAAAACATAAAATGTATTTAACATACATGAATCTTAGAAGTTGTTTTGGGGTCTAGAAAGCTCTTCACAGTGCTCCAAAGCAGGCGAAATCCAGGCCCTGCATTGATGATAAACATTTGGTGGAGGGTCTCAGGATAATTGTCTCCATCAATCTTCTGCAACCGTGTAATAAGCTCACGAGCAGACTTTGTGAAGTTCTTCAATCCTACTCCTTGGACGTCCAAAATAGTTGTGCTCGAATCAATATACTTTTTTGCAGCAATTGTGCAGGCAGGAAACTTGAGCAAAAAACTCCTCTCGAACTCCTTTACATGATATCTTATATATCGATCAAGAGTAGTAACTTGCATCAGTTTGTTAGGATCAACTTTCCCTAGCCGTTCAATATACACAGGCCTGCCTTCTTTATCTACACTGTGGTAACCATGTGGGTAATATTTCAGAACTTCATCAATCTCTTCAAACTGAAAATCCTGAATAATAGTGTCGGTACCAAATTCTTTCCTCCACTGGATCATATCTGCCCACATGTGCTTTGCTTTCTCAATGTCAAATTTCCTCGCTTTTAAGAACCTCAACATCATGTGATAGTCATCGAGTTTATTGGGAAGCAACTCGTCCATTACCAATGCTTGTCGAAACTCATCAACAGCCTGGAGCTCCTCAACATCACGAACATCTTCGATGGAGACAGAACTAACCCGGACATCGCTTTTTCTTCTCTTTTTCTTCTTGAGAGAATGCTTGAACTTGGTAGATGCATTGATTGCTTTCTTTTTCAAAGAACCGATTCTTGTTCTCCTCTCATCTTCGGAGTTCTCAAAATCAGACTTTCTTTCTTTTTTCTCATCACTGCTTAGTATTCCCTCAAAACCTATCAAAAATATGTGATTTTTTTCAAAGACATTTCTTCACCAATCCAAAAATCTCTTTAAGATTAAAAACACAGCTGAAACTAAGACCTGAATTCTCAAATTTGAGGTTTCTAACAAAAAATAAAACCCCAGTAGGAAAAAGTGAAATAGCAGAGTTTCGTATCTCACTAATCGAACCAAACAATATATTTGTTGTGTCTACCATGGCCTGTATACATCAGTGAAACCCTAGCGAAGCAATCCCAGCATTGAAAAGAAACCAATGGATTCAAAATTAGACAAAAAGAACAGATCTGATATGATCTGATCTACTTACATGGCCTTGCGAATCGATCAACCGGACCTGACATCTTAAGATTCCGAATGAAGCAAAACTCTCGCTCAAATCAAAATAATCAATCCGCCAAAACCAACACCAGTCACTCAATTCCTTATTATTCTCCGTTTCTTGCGAATCCACTTTCGTACATTAACCGGGAAAACTCCTGAAATCTCGCCAAAAAAAAAAAAAAAAAAATCAAAGGGACAAAAACTTCAGAGGTAATAGTGGAATAGAATTCGGAGCGAACTATGGACTCATTCTATTTTGTTATATTTATTTCCCTCTTTAATCTCATTTTGATGGCCAAATAAAATATCTAAATTTTATTTACTCCTTAGGTAATAACACCCCTATTATTTACCCTCTTTCTTATTGTGAACCCCCACACTTTTTTTCCTTCAGATCTCATACTTTTTTTTTCTTCAGATCTATTTTTAAAAACTTTAATTGAATATTAAAATAAAAACACACTCATAATATATCGCTGCATAAAATAAATTTATGATATTTAATTTGGTTGATTTATTTAATACTTATTATATTTGTAGCAAATTTGTTTCATTTTTATTGATATTTATCATATACATAATAATTTATTTAAATCATCTAAAAAATTATGAATAATCCGTAACTTTGAAAATAATTTATTTCTACCTTTTAGAAATTATGTATTCATGATAAATACATTGAAAATATTTATTTTCAAAAATAAAATTAATTTTAATTTTTAAATTTTTTTTGAAATATTTTCGATATTTTTAAATACTTTTGACCATAAATTAATAAATATGGTAACAATATTCTAAATATAAGTATGAAAATTAATCTATTAAATATCTAAAATAATTTATTTTAAAATTAAATCTATTAAATAAAAATTAAATCTATTAAATATCTAAAATAATTTATTTTAAAATTAATTATTAAATACGGTAACAATATTTTAAATATAGGTATGAGAATTAATTTATTAATATCTAAAATTAATTCATCTTGACGAAACTACCCATAAACATAAGAACAAATTCGATAAATCAAAAATAATATTTTACAAATAGTATAAGAAGATAATATTATTTTAATAAACATAAAAGGTCCTAATAAAATAAAATAAAAAAATATTTTTAAACAGAGAATATATTGAAATAGATAGAATTATTACTCTACCAACAACACGTCAATGACAGTGAGAGTTTGCATACGGAATTGTGGTTGTGCTCTTGAGCATTTAATTTTAGAAATCGAGGTTACTTCTGTGATAAAATCTAATAAAATGGCCTGATCATAACAAAATGCATGAGGACTGGGACGTAACTTTAAATTAATAAAAATATAAGTAAAAAAAGTAGTACGAGAGATTCGCTTTAGCAGCCGACGAAGATCTGACGGTCGTTAATGACCGTGGCTGAAAATTAAACGGATCTATGACCAGTATAGGTTGGGTGCAAAGTGAGAGTTACAGATGTACATAAAAAAAAAAAGTTTTTTAAAAAAAGATTTTTAAAAGAACGATGAGAATTTCGCCGACAAAACACAAATGTACATAAAAAAAAAAAGTTTTTTAAAAAAAGATTTTTAAAAGAACGATGAGAATTTCGCCGACAAAACGGAGCAGTAAACGATGAGTCAACAGTCATTGGCCATTTGTTGTCGGATATAATTATTTATTATTTATTTATTGATTCTTTTACCAGAAAATCTATATCATAATAATATTGGATTTTTCTTTCATCCTAGGGTGCCACGTGGCACTGCCACATCATTTTTTCTTTCAGTTACGTTTAAAAAAAAAAATCCAAAGGTCCTTTTTTCGTCTCTTTTCTCGCGACTCCTAGGATTTTCTCTCGCATTCATTCCGCCGTTGAACATCTCCTCATCCGTCTTTAAATTTTCACTTCTCCCCAACGATTCATTCCACCCACGGGTTCATCTTCTTCGTCTTCCTTATTTCTTTTCCCTCTTGCGTGTGTGGTGCTGTGTTTTATCTGTACCCACGAAACGCTGATTATTTTGAGCTTTCCTCATTCTGTTCTTCGAGTTTTGATGTTACGATTTGGGTTTTAGGTTGGGCATCTAGTGGTGCAGCCTGATTTCTTCGGCATTGCCGTTACCCTATACACGGGGTCATCGTGGGCTCCTAAATTGCAGGTTGTTTTTGTTTGTCTCCCTGTTCTTCTCAAATTCCTTTATTCGTTGGATCCGTTTCCTTGTGGTTTTGTGATCCGTCTTTTCATTGAAATCGCTGACTATTTTGACGTTTTCGTTTTTCGCCATTTCTCCGTTTCTGGCGTTTTTTCCTTTTCGTTTATGGTTTCCTCCTATGCGTTGACTACTTATGCTATTGAGAGTCCTTTCTTTGTATTCCTGCTTATTCGTTGATTCCTTTTTCTTTGCAGGCGTGTTGTTTGCTGCTTCTCCATCTTGCTTCCATGGATCCGTTTCCTTATGGGTCTGTGATCGGCCTTTTCTCTAAAATCACTGACTAATTTGACGTTTTCGACTTAGTCGTTTTCCATTTCGGTTAAACTTTTCTTTTCATTTATGGTTTCCTCCATGGGTTTCTCTGCGTCGACTACTTCTACCATTAAGGGTCTATTCTTCGTCAGTTAATTTTCATTTGCAGGTGTGTTGTTCACTTTTGTTTCTGAGTTCAATTTCACTCTCTAATGAACTGTTTTGGGATGGATCTTTAGTTCTTACTTGTTCCTGTGTGTTTAGATTTGCAGGGTGGTGATTATATCTTTTACTACCTCTGGTTCACTTTCATTTGCATGTGTGTTATTTACTTTCATTCTTCAGTTCACTTTCATTCCAAAAGAGATGTTTTGGGATGGATCTTTCGCTCTTGGTTGCTCCTTTGTGTTCAGATTTGCAGGGTGGTGATCATATCTTTTACTGCTTCTGTTTTTGAGAGTCCCTTCTTCGTCAGTTCATTTTAGATTTTTAGGGTGGTATTTATAGCCCTCACTTTCGTTTGCAGGTGCGTTCCTCACTTTCATTCATCAGTTCACTTTCATTCCCAGTGAAGTGTTTTGGTATGGATCTTTCGCTCTTACTTGCTCCTGTGTGTTTTGATTGCAGGGTGGTGATATGTCTTTTCCTACTTCTGCATTTGAGAGTCCCTTCTTCGACAGTTCACTTTCGTTTGCAGGTGCGTTGTTCACTTTCATTTGTGAGTTCACTTTTATTCCCCAGTGAAGTTTTTTGGGATGGATCTTTCGTTCTTACTTTCTCTCGTGTGTTTAGTTTTGTAGGGTGGTGATCATCTTTTTGCTATTTCTGTTGTTGAGAGTCCTTTCTTCGTCACTTCACTTTCATTTCCATGCGAGATATGAGATATTGGAAGAAGAAATTGTCAGCGGCGAGTTCTGCATATGCTGCTTATATTGTTTTTTCTGATTTTTTTTGTCTTTCGGTTTCTTTCGTGGAACCCTGCGTTTGGTATTGCAAGATTCAAACCTTCCCCTGGGCATATGGTAATGCTTATTCAGTTATTGTTGTATGTTGGTGTGGGATGTTGTGAATACCCTTTTTATTGTTCTGTGCGTTGCTTGAGTTAATATTTATTTATCTTTTTCTTCATTTGATGTTGTCAATGCATGTCCGTATGTTCTATCTTCTTATGCCATATATTGCATAATGTTATATTCCCCATTCTCCAAATATTTTATTTTCCGTAAATAGCGCAAAATTTCCAAGACGTTCTCAGACACGTACAAACCGTTGGCAATCCGAGCTTGGTAAGATGGGGGCGATATAAGTAATCGATATCAGCAATGCATCATCATAGAGAAAACGTAAACTATCACAGGGTTTATTTGAAAAAAAAAAACAGCAAAAAAGAAAGCAATAAATAGGAATCATTCATTTGTCTCATTTTGATCTGGCATGTGAATATAATTTGTATTCCAACTTGGTCCAGGTGCTAAATATCCCTTCTTCAGAAAGTAAACTCATCTGCATCGGGATCCTGTCTGTTGCTAGGTTCGCATATTGATGACGGAGAATCCTTGATCACAAGATGACACAAAGGCAAATCTCGCTCTGTTTTGGTTATCTTGGTTAATTTCTCATGTCTCTGTTGCTGTTGGGTGTTGGTGGTAGGCTCCAATGTAGTGAAGGTGACTTTTTTCAGTCGTCATGTGTTCTTCAGTAGGTAAATAGCCACTTCCAGATCATCTTCTCCATCCCATACATAATCTTCCCATTGGATTGTGTGAAGATTGGTCAGTAGGAAGTATTCCACCATTCTCGGCTCACTCCATGACCGTGCCCAGCGTATAAACTCTCCACCGATAAGTTTTAGTGATTGCAGATTTGGAGAATATTTTAATATGTGTGAAAGTAGATTGCACCATTCGTCTGGGATCGTGTCAATCTCTAGTGAGATGAGGGAGTATAAGAATATGTTATCTGCGGTCTATTTTGAGCAAAGGAAATTTATGATCACAATACAGCTTCGCCTATGTATGTTATGAAAGCAAATGAGTTTCAAAATTATTAAACCTTTACTTTCAAAGAGGCAGACAGAGAAATGCATTCCACTGAGGTTATGGATGACAAAATATTCTCATCCAAATTTTCATAGTGGCAGAAGATTGTTACTTCTTTCAAGTGTGGTGTATTATCTATTATGAAAGATTGAACACCATCAAAGTTTCAGATGTTCAGTTGTTTTAGTTGAGGAGTTTTTATCACGAAGTATTCTCTGTCGCAGTTGTAGGTTGCTATGGTTAGTCGCAATAGCGAGGGCACGTATATGATGAAGATGTGTACACCAGAGCTAATGTGGATATTTAACAACAGGTCCTGAAGTACATGGCAGCCATCAAGCAGGCGCACGACGGAGACTTCGTTCTGGAATCTTACGTTATAGAGAAGCAATTCTTTAAGGCAACCTAGGAAAACATTAACAAACATCAGATTGAAATTGAAATTTCCCATCAGCTTTAGTATCTTCAGTGGATTAGTCCTCCTTAGCACGCAATCTGGAAACATGACCGCCTCATCAAGTTGGTTTAGCCTCAGGACTTATTTACATACCTTTTTAACAAATGCGATTCCGAGCCATATAACTAGATCCATTAGGTTACAATGGTATGAGACTGATATGGTCAAGCTAGAAAAAATGGATTCGTATATGATATCAGAGCGCTTGTGAGTTTTTCTTCAAATCCTCCATGCTCATTTTGATCAATGAACTTGAGGTTTTGCACCTTTTTCCACTTATTTGCCCACCTCTTTGACAAAACCCCTGTTGGTATGTTATCTTCTGTTGTAAGAAAAGAAAGGATGTAGACAATTAGGTCATCAGGCAGTTCGCTGATTCTGTCTTCAGCAGCAATATTTGTGTTACCCGGTTGGTTTACACTGGATTTAGAAAGAAAAAAGAAAAGAAATCGATGATTAGCGTGTGATTTTTGTGTTTGATAGAAAAGCAAAAGAGCGATGTGGTAATTTCTCACCGTTGTCGTTTTGTTCTTGGAGGAGTACTGAGGTCCATGGTTGTTGGGTATGTTTGTTCTCCTCGTCGGTTTGTTTGCAGTGAGAGTAATATGTTTGCCTATATATATTCTATACATTAATGGGGAAAAATAATAATGAGACGTAGTTGAGAGTTAGTGCAATTGGAAACCGCCATTTCGTAGGTCAAGGAGGTGGAGACGTTACATTTTCTCCTTTTGATAAGTTATCTTTGACAGATATTTTTACTCTTTATGGATCACTCATTAGTTTTTGCTGCAACGCATTTAGTGGTCATTGTAAGCAGATCGATTCATCTAGCATTATTCTAGGGTTATAGAGGCTCATTGCATATCATATTCCTTGGCTTTTGTTTCCCAATGGGTGACACGGAGACAATATATTCTGGTAATTATTTTTATCACCCTATTTCCTGGATTTAAGCATCTTTTAGAAGATTTCAAGAAGCAGGTGTTTCTTTATCTAGGTTATATGTATCATAATGGTTAGGTGTCCTTCCGCACCTTCCAGTTTTTGTTGTAGTGAGCTTACATGTGCTATTTGTTAGCCACAATACTTGCATACAAACATAAAACACAACGAGGACAACAGATAAAAAAAATTTTAGTTGCAAGGCGATCTATGATGCATATATGCATAGGAAATTGTACAATGTAGAATCCAGGCAATATCATGGCAGATACATGTTGTACGAACAGACAAAATTTTGTATTACGTGATTTGTTGTGACAGCAGTTTATATTTATTCAATTCGTCAATAAGAAAACCCAATTATGTCTGGATCCTGCTCACATGTTGCTATGCTTGTCCCTGAACTCAAGATGAGATGAGTCTGAAGTTCTTGGCACATTGGATATTTGATTTATCGTATCCTATCTTTGTCGCATCTGCACGATAGTCGTATTAAATTTATATTAAATCGTTAATTATAATTATATATAATATTGTATTCTATTTATATTGCTTAGATTAAATATGTAATTCAATTAAAGATAATAATCGAATATATATATATATATAAATATTTGTGTATATGAAATGAGAACGTAAAGTGGTTGTGGTTGTGGCCCTTTGGTTGTGAGTGTGAGGATGTAGGTTTGATTCCAGATTTTTAATCAAGGGTTGGTCTACGTGTCCACTTTTTTTTTTAATATAGTTAACGGAAAACTAACGGTGATTTTCTTTTCTATTAGATTATTTAATTGCTAAAACGCGTCCAATTTGAAAGTTCAGGTTTTATTTTGGGTATTTATAAAAAATAATGTGGTGAGATTTGAACACGATATTGTACGTGTTTATTTTTGGATAAATACAAAAGTTCAGGGTTTTTTTTGACATTTTTCCCATTAAATTTATCTACAACTTTATATAGCTTCTTCTAGAATACTATAATAATTATATATATATATATTTTTTTCTTTTTTTGACTTTAGCCTAGTGGCGATTACATAGTATTTAGAGGGTGCAAAGGAGAGAATTGGGGTTTGAATCCCCGTTTTTAGAGGGTGCAAAGGAGAGAATTGGGGTTTGAATCCCCGTTACGTCTATTTCTGGAAGCAGATTGTTGGCATATAAATGGTTGCCATTTGCCTACTGCAATTCCAATTTTGATGGTGTATTGACACCTTTGTGACTCGAACCCCCAACCTATAAGTCAGGGGTGGGGTGTGGCTACCATCTGACCTACACACACTCGTCAATTATATATATATATACTAGGGATATTTCCGCGCGGAGCGCAGTAAAGTTACCAAAAATAATTTTTTTTTGCCTTCAGTTTGTTAAACGTTTTTATGTTTTACACCTTAATTTGTTTAATTTTTTCTGAAATTGAAAATAAGTTTTGTCTACCATATATTTAACGTTTATCTCGTTACTCGTTATTCATAAAAATACACTAATGATTAAAATTTTTTTGCGATATTCGAAGTAACAATGAATAAAACATGAAATTTAGTTTATAAATTCGATTTTGCCACTCATCCTTCTCTTTATTCTTCTTATCCTCCTTCTCCTTCTTCTCCTTATTCTTATTATTCTCTTCTCCTTCTCCTCCTTCTCCTTACCAAGAATCTAACTTACTGCTGAGCTGCACTAACGTCGTAAAATAATATCCAGCATTCTTAGAGCATTATGAAGATTCTCTATTTCATGTACTTGAAAAACAATTGCAATAGCCTCCATGGGGATATTTGTACGTTGATGAAAGAGAAAGTTTCAGAGTATATCTTATGCATTCTTCAAGTTCTGCTTCTAATTCATCATGTAATTGTCATCAAACAGTTGAGAAGCTGAAAAAGGATGTGTGCTTAACTGAATATGATCATGTGTCTAAAGAAAATTTACCTCATCAAAGTCAGTAGCAAACCCAATTGGAGTAGACAAAGCATCTTGGATCTGTATCATGTTCTCAGTTTGCTCGTTGATCTCATCCATTGTCTCAGCAAACCCAATGTTTCTGCAAAAACAAAATGTGTTTAAACGCACACTTCAACACTGCTTGAATCATAATTTTTTTTTGGCAGGGGCTTAAATCATAATTTATCAAACGCATTACGTAAATAAACACATTCATTGCTTTCTGCTTGGCTTTCATAGCATTAGCTCTAATCTCAAAGCATCTACAGTCTCTGTTTTTGCTTTTGCACTTTATAACATAATCATCTGTAGAGCAAGTCCGAAACTGTTTGGAAGTTCTGCGTGAAGAAGGTTTAGTTTCCTTTAGGAATGGTCTCTAGGTTTGGTTTATGTCTCGTAGGTAGGGTTTTTGTTTTTATTGTGTTTTTGGGTGGGTTTCAAATAGGATTCACCCCCGTTCCTACCTGGAAGGGAGTGCTACGTCGATCAGAACCGGGAAACGTCCGACTCGAGATTTCACCCAGAAATCCTCAAGTAGAACATCTCTCGATTCCGATCATTCCCAATAGTCGTCACTAGAGGTTCCTTTAACCTCTAAATTAAACTATCAGTTGGTTCGTCTACCGCGATTAGACTAGTATCTTCCATGATCAAGTATTACAAAAACACACACTTATTGAAACCGCAATTCAAAAGAGTTTACAGAGTATTACAAGAACAACGGAAGCTAATATTCAACTTCAAATATGAAAGACTCTCAAACGACTACATAGAAAATGTTTAACATTATTTCGACCATCTTAAAATTTATATTTGCTAAGAAAACCCCGGCTTCACTCTAGACCAGTCCCAACGGCCTCCTTCCTTCTTCCTACTAAGTATTGCAATCGACCTGCAAGAATGAGCTGAGGG
>CM071718.1:19219077-19229294 GCA_036630335.1 Physaria fendleri | reverse complement strand
TACACATGGAAATCATCTCAGGAGATTTTGTGTTCCTCATCTTTTTGTTTATCTCATCATGTTTCCTCATCTTAGTTACCGCAAGATTCCGACGGAGCTACTGCCGAGATTCCAAGTTGCCTCCTGGACCTCCACGATTACCTATCATCGGAAACATTCACCAAGTCGGGAGTAACCCGCACCGCTCATTTGCCGACCTCTCTAAAACTTATGGGCCAGTCATGAATCTTAATCTTGGATGTTTAAACACAGTGGTCATATCTTCACCAGAAGCTGCAAGAGAAGTACTAAAAACACATGACAAATCTTGTCTTGGCGTAAGTCAACTAGTTCGTTACGGTTCATCAAACACCATGAGGTTTCCCTAGCCTTGCTTCCTCCGTTGGCTCGCTGGAGGTATAACAAGATTTCTGTTTTTATGATTTTTCACAAGATCTTTTACTAATTAAAAGCTTCGATTTTTAAAAGCAAACACTTGTTCTTTCAATAGCTATAGCATATATTTATACTTTAAAAAAAAAAACACTTATTATTAGTATTTACTAGTGGAACAACAACAAACACAAATTAAAGAATTTTTTTTTTATTATGAAAAAAAAACTATACTACTTCCAGTGATTTCGGTGTTTCACTGCAATTTTGTATTAAATATGTGAACACGAATATTTACTAGATAGAAAAATTAAATTTTACCTTCAGATTGCCTTTACATTTTCAGAAGATTGTTTGTAGTTTGTACCAAAATCTTATGTTTTAATTATGATTACCCCTAAGTAATCTTTTTTTTTTTTGTCAATCCCCCAATTAAACAGAAAATACAAAACAAAATTATTGTTATGTTCGAGTATTTTTTTTTTTGTCAATCCCCCAATTAAACAGAAAATACAAAACAAAATTATTGTTATGTTCGAGTAATGGATAGGTGTTATGTTTTGTCTCAGGATGTTGAGAAAATTGTCAACAAGTCTAATGTTCTCTCCACAACGTATTGAAGTCACTAAAGCTTTAAGGATGAAGAAGGTGCAAGAGCTTGTGAACTTCGTGAATGCAAGTAGTGACACAGAAGAAGCAGTTGATATTTCTCGTGCATCTTTCACCACAATTCTTAATATCATATCCAATATCCTGTTTTCCGTCGATTTCGGTAGCTACGACTCCAAAAACTCCAATGATTATCAGGAAATAATAATTGCTGTCATGAAAGCGGCCGGAAAACCAGATGCCGCTGACTTCTTTCCGTTATTGGATTTTCTTGATCTTCAAGGTAATAAGAAGGCTATGAAAATTTCCACGGACACATTGTTTAAGGTTTTCCGTGAGTTGGCGGATGCGAAAATAGCTCAAAAACTCTTGGGGGATGACTCTAAAGATGTTAGGAACAACGATTTCTTGGATTCACTTCTAGCCCTCACCGAAGGACATGAAGCAGAGCTTGATAGTAATGATATTGAACACCTTCTCTTGGTAAGTTGTACAAACTTACAGATTATCAAGATTTATAAGATGATGTAACTTTATTTTATTTCAAATTCATGTTTGATATGTGATTGTATGTCAGGTTATGTTTGGAGCAGGCACCGATACGAACGCAAGTACTGTAGAGTGGGCTATGGCAGAGTTACTTAGTAACCCTGAAACGATAGCAAAAGCTCAGGCCGAGATAGATAGTTTGATAGGTCAAAACGGTCCCATTCAAGAGTCACATATCTCAGAGTTGCCATATTTACAAGCAGTAGTTAAGGAAACTTTCCGGTTACATCCACCTCTTCCGTTTCTACTACCACGAAAAGCGGAAGCTGATGTGGAGGTTCTTGGGTTTATGGTGCCTAAAGATGCTCAAGTTTTGGTGAACGTATGGGCTATAGGACGAGACCCAAGTGTGTGGGAGAATCCGGATCAGTTCGAGCCAGAGAGATTTTTAGGGAAAGAAACAGATGTGACAGGTAGAGATAATGAGTTCACACCATTTGGGGGAGGACGGAGAATTTGTCCGGGATTGCCTTTGGCTATGAAGATTGTGCCACTTATGGTAGCCTCTCTTCTCTATTACTTTGACTGGAAGCTTCCAAAAGGTGTCGTAGCTGAAGAGTTAGACATGGAAGAGACCTTTGGGATCACATTGCATAAGACCAACAAGTTACATGCCATTCCCGTTAAGAAACGCCCTTTTAATGGGCTATGGCAGAGTTACTTAGTAACCCTGAAACGATAGCAAAAGCTCAGGCCGAGATAGATAGTTTGATAGGTCAAAACGGTCCCATTCAAGAGTCACATATCTCAGAGTTGCCATATTTACAAGCAGTAGTTAAGGAAACTTTCCGGTTACATCCACCTCTTCCGTTTCTACTACCACGAAAAGCGGAAGCTGATGTGGAGGTTCTTGGGTTTATGGTGCCTAAAGATGCTCAAGTTTTGGTGAACGTATGGGCTATAGGACGAGACCCAAGTGTGTGGGAGAATCCGGATCAGTTCGAGCCAGAGAGATTTTTAGGGAAAGAAACAGATGTGACAGGTAGAGATAATGAGTTCACACCATTTGGGGGAGGACGGAGAATTTGTCCGGGATTGCCTTTGGCTATGAAGATTGTGCCACTTATGGTAGCCTCTCTTCTCTATTACTTTGACTGGAAGCTTCCAAAAGGTGTCGTAGCTGAAGAGTTAGACATGGAAGAGACCTTTGGGATCACATTGCATAAGACCAACAAGTTACATGCCATTCCCGTTAAGAAACGCCCTTTTAATTACAGATACGATCTTTGACTCTTTTACAAAGGGCATATGTAATGATATCAATCTTTGTAATTTTAATTACAGATACGATCTTTGACTCTTTTACAAAGGGCATATGTAATGATATCAATCTTTGTAATGACATGTAATGATGCTCTCTATTAAGGAAACTTTCTGTATATGTAACCTATTATCACAGCAATACATATATCGATTCACAATTTCACAATGCGATGGGATATGAGGCAATTCGATGTAGAAAAAGGACTTTTTACATGGATTTAAATGAAACTGTTTACATGTTGCAGCCTACAAAATATGTTGAATTTGGTTTTTTACATGGATTTAAATGAAACTGTTTACATGTTGCAGCCTACAAAATATGTTGAATTTGGTTTTATATGCAGTATACAGTATACAAAATGTTGGAGGGCATTATTATTATAAAACTCAAGATAATGCATTCTTTTTTCTTTTTTCTTTTTGAAGACAAAACTAGCCGCATAGCTGAGCCCACGGTTAACCACACTTTGACCTTTTGATACATGAATGGTTATTATACGGACAAAGTGGAGTGGTTTATGTAATAAAATTGATTGAAAATAGGGTTAAAAGCAAATGCGTTTTTTCTCGGTTTTCCCTTTTCCACACCACTTTCACTCTAATTCATTTATTTTCTGCCTTCAAATCTTATATGTTAACACACCACTTTCACTCTAATTCATTTATTTTCTGCCTTCAAATCTTATATGTTAAAACCGAAAATTATATATGCAATTTATAAATATTTTTTAAAAGAAGATAATTGTTAACCAAAAAAACTATTGGTTAATGATTAAAAAAAAACTATTATCTTCTCTGAAACAGAGCCAAGTCCTTTGCATTTCCTAGAATTCGCTAAATTATATTAAAATTTGTTATATTTACGAGTGATCAGAGATTTTAAGATACCTTTGGTTTTTCATACAATTAAATGGTTTTTCATACAATTAAATATTTCGTAGATGATTCATGATATGCCGCTGGATATTGATTGGGTTAGTCTCAAGGACGTGACGGAAAACGATAATGAGTGCAAAAGCTATCCATAAAGTAAATATCTTTATTTTGGAGGCGATTTTTAAAAATAACAAACTAGCGGGAGAATAGGAAGGCGATTTTTTTTCAGTTCCTGATTTCAAGGTTTCTTTGCTTCTCGCCGGTGATTATGGAATCTCCGGTGGGATCTGATGCACGTCGGGATGGGGAGCAAGTTGATCGTGGCGAAGCTTCTTTCTCGGCGCGACAAAACCCTCTGTTTCAACCAAACGAAACAGAGCATGTGGATCGTGATGAAAATTTTCGATTTGACTCGGAGTTTCCAGTGTTGCGTGGTTCAAACTCGCGTAGTGGAAGTGTGGATGGACGTTCTAAGTTGCGTGAAGATCGCGAAGATGTGGCTTCGATTGATCTTCCGGCGAACAAAACTCAATTGCCTCCAACGAATTCAAACTTGAATTCTAGGGGGCCATCAGCTAAGCCTCTGCCATCAGCTAAGCCTCTATACTCCTCAGTGGTTGATAGACATAATGATTTGCCAAAATTTACTCTGAATATTCCTGTAATTTCAGGGGTTGTTCAAGCTCCAATTCCGGTTGATGTAATGGAGGATGCTCCATTGTGGACAGATCTAATTGTTGGGAGGTTTCAGGATAGATCACCTGCGATCACAACAATTCATGATATAGTTAACAAGATTTGGACTTTGGGTGATAAGAAGATTAAAGTGGATGTCTATAAGGTTAATGACAAGATGGTGAAATTCAGAATTCCGAATCGAGAGAAGAGGAATTATGTTCTTCGTCGTGGTATGTGGAATATTGCGGGTCAACCAATGGTGGTTTCAAAGTGGTCTCCAATTGGTGAAGAATCAGCTCCAACATTTCAGGTCCTGCCTATGTGGGTTCACTTAAAAGGAGTCCCAAGGAAACTGTTTACAAGGAAAGGTCTAAGCTGGCTTGCGAGTGCGGCTGGGGAATCTAAGTATCTCCACCCAGACACTTTACAATGCAAAAGTTTTGAGGAAGCAAAGGTCTTCGTTCATGTTGATCTACAAAAGGATCTGGTTACAGAATTCAAGGTCGACGGAGTAGAGAACCCGGTGTTGTTCAAATATCCATGGCTCCCAAAGAGGTGTACGATTTGTTCCAAATGGGGACATATTGCTATTCGGTGTAATAGACGAGAAGAAACCAAAGATAAAGATGCTAGCGGTACAGCTCAAATGGCCCAGAATGAGGAGCTTGAAGATGGTGAATTTGTAAGGAAAAGTCAAGAGGAGAATGAAGTTCACCAGGAGGACTCGGAGGTGGAAGTTGAACGCAGAAATGAAACGGACTCTGTTAGGGGAGCAGAAACTGACTTAGAGCAGAGGATAGAAGTGAATAGTGGGGATGAAGAGGAAAAGGAAAGTAGTAGTGCGGTGGCGGAGACGGAAAATGCAGAAATGAAGAAGACGGATGATAAAATGGAGGAAGAAGAAGAAGTTGATGACATTGAGACCACTAGACCCATCGGTGGAGCTTATGATGTTCTCATAAAAGAACATTTAGCTGCAGTTGCTGCTATGGGAGCAGAGAATCAAGAGGAAGGGTCGGAATGGCAAACAGTGTCGTCTCCTTCGAAGAGAGGTCGCATAAACTCGAATGTTACTCTTCGGAAAGAAGGTAGTATTAATCTGCAATCTCGTTTCAAAGCTCTGGAGAATTTGGAGGAGGAAGAAGTTGTAGAATCGAGTCGACGGGAGATGGACGTGCCTCACAACTCGTCTACCAGTTCTGCTCGCACCACTCGTTCATTAGCCAGGCAAAAGTCGACTGATGTAGCTCCAAAGGTCACGGGACGTAAGTCCTCGTCTACCAGTTCTGCTCGCACCACTCGTTCATTAGCCAGGCAAAAGTCGACTGATGTAGCTCCAAAGGTCACGGGACGTAAGTCCCGGAAAGCTTAATTTATGTCGGGGTTCCTATGGAACATACGGGGTCTAAATAAGACCTCTAGGCACTCTATTGTGCGCTCTTGGATTCAAAGTGGTGATTTTCGCTTTGGATGTTTGTTGGAAACTAAAGTAAAGGAGGGAAGTGTTGAGAATGTAAAAAGAAAAATTGGTCTTGGCTGGTCTTTATTGACAAATTATGAATACCACCCAAATGGTCGCATCTGGGTTACTTGGAAGGAGGATGTTAATGTTACACCTGTTTTCAAAAGTAGTCAGATGATTACCTGTCTTGTTGATCTTGGAGGAGGCTGTCTACCTTTCTATAGTTCTTTTATTTATGCTTCTAATTTGGAGGAGGAGAGACGTGATCTTTGGAGAGATCTCACGGATCATTACTTGTCACCTCTTTTTAAAAAATATCCTTGGTGGATAGGAGGGGATTTCAATGAGGTTCTTCATGTTGATGATCATTCGTTGACTATGCCCGTAGAGGGGTTTTCAGGGATGCGAGCTTTTCAGGTTCGTCGTTGTGAGCTCGTAGAAATGGCAACTCAGGGACCTAAGTTCATTTGGTGTAATAGACGAACTGAAGGCTTAATATATAAAAAGCTGGATAGGGTTCTGGTCAATGAGGAATGGAACCGTTGTTTTGAGTCGTCTTATGTGGTCTTTGAGAGTGGGGGTTGTTCAGATCACTTGCGGGGCAGATTCTATATGAGTTCAGATCAGCGGCGTCGTGTAAAGCCATTCAAATTTACCAATGTCCTTACTAAATATCCGGCGTTTTCCCAGTTAGTAAAGAATCATTGGAGTCATCAATCCTCTCTTTTTGTATCAACATCAGCTATGCACCGTTTTTCAAAGTCTCTTCAACATCAGCTATGCACCGTTTTTCAAAGTCTCTAAAGGGCTTGAAGAGGAGCTTATGTGAGTTGGGCAGAACCAGACTCCATGATATTTCGAACCGGGTTGCTCTAGCTTATTCAGATCTTTGTTCAAAGCAAAGCAACTCCTACCACAATCCTCTACCGGCGGTGCTAGAAGAAGAACTGGAAGCTTATTCTCATTGGGAGGAACTTAGTAATGTTGAGGAAAATTTTCTAAGACAAAGATCTAAGATCCATTGGCTAGCTGTTGGAGACAGAAATAATCGTTATTTCCACAATGGTGTTCGCGAGCGTCATAAACAGAACACCATCAATGAGCTAAGGGATCGAAATGGGGTTCGGATCTATGCAGCTGCAAGTATTAAAAACGAAGCTGTCTTTCACTTCAATACTTTCCAAGTATTAAAAACGAAGCTGTCTTTCACTTCAATACTTTCTTGAATGAAACGCCAGCGAACTATGAGGCAGTTTCTGAAGACGAACTGGATACCTTAGTGGACTTTCGCTGCTCTAATGAAGACACGGCCACTCTTCTCCGTTCAGTTACAGATATGGAGATCAAAGAAGTGGTTTTTAATTTGCCTAAAAATAAAGCTCCAGGTCCTGATGGCTATACAGTTGAGTTCTTCATCAGTGCTTGGGATATTGTAGGTGCAGATTTTGTGGTGGCTATAAGATCTTTCTTTGAAAAGGGTTTCTTACCAAAAGGAGTGAATTCAACAATTCTGGCATTAATCCCCAAGAAAGAAGATGCTATTACTATGAAAGATTATCGGCCTATTTCTCTTTGCAATGTCTTCTATAAAGTCATATCTAGACTTCTGGCCAACCGGTTGAAGATCTTATTACCTCGCATGATTGCTCTTAATCAATCGGCATTTGTTCCTAAGAGATTACTACTGGAAAATGTCCTGTTAGCAACGGAAGTAGTTAAAGACTATCATAAGGAGAATGTTTCGCCTCGTTGTTCCATGAAAATAGATATATCAAAGGCTTTTGACTCAGTTCAATGGCCATTCCTGCTCACGATTCTACGAGTTATGAAGGTTCCAGCAGAATTTATCCGATGGATTGAGCTATGTGTTACCACTCCGTCCTTTTCTATCCAGGTAAACGGCGAGCTAGCTGGATATTTTAACAGCTCCAGGGGACTGAGACAGGGCTGTTCCTTGTCTCCATATCTGTTTGTCATTTGCATGAACGTGCTGTCTACTATGCTGGATCAAGGCGCGAAAAATAGAGTATTCGGTTACCACCCTCGATGTAAAGGAATTGGACTGACTTCTATCTGCCTGCTGACTGCTTAAAGGAATTGGAGGGATTATGTTCTTCTTTCATATGGCATGGACCTGATGTACAATCGGTTGCGGCAAAAATAGCCTGGGAAAACGTCACTCTCCCGAAAGATGAAGGTGGTCTTGGGTTGAGGAAGCTTCAAGATGTTACTCGTGTTAGTTCCTTAAAACTAGTTTGGCGTTTGGTCTCGGGAACTGCTTCTCTTTGGGCAGGATGGGTTTCCTCATATATCTTAAAAGGTCGATCGTTCTGGGAAGTTAAACAATCAACCTTGGGTTCTTGGATTTATAAGAAGCTTCTGAAGATTCGTGGTGTTGCAAGAAACTTACATCGCATTGATGTTCGATCAGGTCAGGGAACCTCGTTCTGGTATGATGTGTGGTGTGATCTGGGTTGTCTTGTTGACATTGTAGGTGTTCGTGGAGCAATAGACATGGGAATACCTATCAGAGCAACCGTGGCAGAAGCTCTGGTTTTGCGAAGACGCAGGCGGCATAGAACGGACATTTACAGTCAAATTGAGGAGAGCTTGCAAGCTGTCTCAGATCGGACTGGCGCGGATATCCATCTTTGGCAACGTCTTCAGGATCGTTATGAGACGGAATTCCGTAGTCACCACACCTGGGAACTGATTCGTAATCGACAGCCTCGAATCTGGTGGAGAAATATTGTTTGGTTCTCTCAAGCTACACCAAAACATGCTTTCATTTGTTGGTTAGCTTGCTGGAATAGATTGTCCACTATGGATCGGGTACTTATATGGAATACATCAGTAGATGCTTCTTGCATTTTTTGCAGAGCTCCATTAGAGACTAGAGACCACTTATTCTTTGAATGCTCGCTCACGAGTACGGTCTGGCGTTCTCTTATTGGGAATCTTATGGGGAATGTTCCACAGATAAGCTGGAGCTCAATTATCAATTACATACAGACTTCGAGAATGGACAGAGACAAGAAGTTCATACTTAAATACTCCTTTCAGGCTGCAGTATATGCGTTGTGGATTGAGAGAAATAATAGGCGTCATGGTGAGGTTCCTCAGCCTACTGAAGTAATGCTGAAACTACTTGATAAGGGGATCAGAAATAAGGGTGAGGTTCCTCAGCCTACTGAAGTAATGCTGAAACTACTTGATAAGGGGATCAGAAATAAGATTTCATCGATGAGGGATCAGGGAGTATTATGGATGCAAACTGGGATGCAGCTCTGGTTTGCCCGAGAATGATGTTTTATTTCAAATTTGTGGGTAGGTGGAATTGTAACTTGGTGAGTCAAAGATCTAGGCAGTGAAGGTTTGGAGACTTTGATACGGTGAGTCAAAGATCTAGGCAGTGAAGGTTTGGAGACTTTGATACCAAGGTTGTTGGAGAGTTAATTCTTTTACTTCATGTAAAAGCTTACAAATTGTTGAAAACGTTTTTTTTAGATTGAATAAATTTAACATTCATTCAAAAAAAAAAAAAAAAAAAAAAAAAAAATTTTTTATTCATTAAAAAAAAAAAAAAAAAAAAAAAGTAAATATCTTTATCTAGAAAACTGAAGCACTCATGGGGACTATAAAATAGATAGTCTAAAGTCTTAATTGGTCTCTATTCAGAGGTAGTATAGATGAAAGATGGTGTTATTTTTAGAAAATTGACCTATCTTTTTGCTATATTGGATTCTGGACGAAGTAGAATGACTTAAAAAAATTATTACTGATTTTTCGATTTCTTATGTATGGCGTATTTTAAATTTTGAAACAAATTTTGTAGTTCACGGAGCTCGAATGCTTTCAGCTCCGGTTTTTTTTCTGTAAATTTTGTTTTCTCTGATTTAAAATATTAATATTTTGTTAAAATATAAAAATAATAATAATATTACTGAGTATTAAGATTGTTTTTTCTCTTTTTGTTGTTGCCATTTTTCGTTGTCGTTTTATGCTACCTATCTCACGTGTTACTCACACCTTATATCATTCACCTCAACACATTTTTAACCGTGGATATATGACAAAAACAAAACACGTCTCCGAACTAACACTAATATATATATACATAAATAAATATGACTCAAATATACATAAATAAATATGACTCAATATTACCAATTCGTTTTGAATTAGAATTTCACAAAACATATAACGATAGAAAATCTAATCCATTACCCGAGAAATCTGGATCTAAAATTTATATATTTGTGTAGACTGGTGATATATCTGTGGAGAAAAAAACAAATGGAAATCATCTCAGGAGAATTTCTATTCCACATCTTTTTGTTTATCTCATCATGTTTCCTCATCTTAGCCACCGCAAGATTCAGCTACTCCCGAGCTTCCAAGCTGCCTC
>CM071718.1:19199966-19218569 GCA_036630335.1 Physaria fendleri | reverse complement strand
AAATAGATATGTATTAATTTAAAATTCCATAAATATCTAGCAAATTAAGTAAAAATTCCAAAAAGTGTTTTTTATAATTTAATTTTCAATTTTCGTAATTAAATTAAATTTTATTATAAAAAATAATTTTCTAAAATTTGAAATATAATATTTGTAATGATATATTTTATAATTATTCAAATAAATAAATCGTCATGGCATGTTCGTAAATAAGGTCTGTGAGAGTGATTCTGGCGACGACATCTAAGCTTTTTTGCTTCTCAAATAATATATAGGGGATTATGAATATGTAAAACAAATAATATATAGGGGATTATGAATATGTAAAAATTTTAGGTGTTTGTTAAATAGATATGTATTAATTTAAAATTCCATAAATATCTAAAAAATTAAGTAAAAATTCCAAAAAGTATTTTTATAATTTAATTTCGTAATTAAACTAAATTTTATTAAAAAAAAAATATTTTTCTAAAACTTAAAATATAATATTTGTAATGATTTATTTTATAATTATTCAAATAAATAAATCATAATGGCATGTTCGTAAATAAGGTCCGTGAGAGTGATTATGGCATGACACCTAAGCTTTTTTGCTTATCAAATAATATATAGGGGATTATCAATATGTAGAAATTTTAGGTGTTTGTTAAATAAATATGTATTAATTTTAAATTTCATAAAATATCTAGAAAATTAAGTAAAAATTCTAAAAAATATATTTTTTATAATTTATTTTTCGATTTTCGTAATTAAATTAAATTTTATTTTAGAAAAATATTTCTCTAAAACTTAAAATATAATATATATATATATAATGATTTATTTTATGATTATTCAAATAAATAAGTTATAATGACACGTTCGTAAATAAAGTCGTGAGAGTGATTCTGGCGACGAGAACTAAGGTTTTTTGGTTCTATATATGGGATCATAACAATTTTAATTTTCAATGGTTTTTTTTGGTTCTATATATGGGATCATAACAATTTTAATTTTCAATGGTTTGTAGACTTCTGTTTTTCACTTAAACCAAACAATGAAATATTGGTTAGATGTGAGTTTCTGGTTCAGTAGTCACTACTGGGTTTTTAATCCGGGCCGGACCCGGATCATATTAATATTAATTCAGTCCACTTTCGTCAGGATCGTTGGTGTCTCTGCGATCTGACCAAAATTAAAGTGTCACGATTCGATTTCGGTCTCCAGCGTCTCTTCCTCTCTCATTTGTGATTTGTCAAACCCTCATTTCTTCTCGAAGTGCTGTCATGGTGCTTCCGCTCTTCCGGCGCGCTGCGATCACCCGCACTTCCTCTCTTATCAGAGCTCGTGTGGTTGCTCCCGCCTCCGGATACCATACTTGGTATGCTTATTCTTGCTCACGCGTCTTCCAACTAGGCCACCCTTTTTTCAAAGTTTTTATGCTGCTCTTGCGATCCTTGTCAATTTGATTATTGAACTGTTCTCTCAATTCCATTTCAATTTTGTTGCATTTTTTTTTCCTTTTCATCAGCAATCCCCATTGACTTTTCTGAGTTCTTATTAGGTATTGTGTTGTGTGATGTTTGAGAGATTAATTTTGGACGAGATAAATTCTGTTGGAAACAATTGGCTTTTTTTTTTTTTTTTTTTTTTTTTTTTTTTTTTTTTTTTTTTTTTTTTTTTTTTGTCTTTCTGAAATGGTATCACTGGTTTCTAGTTTGTAAGATGAATTATGTTACCCGCATTAAAGACGATGTGAATGTCCTTCCACACTCTGTTTTTCCTATAGCCTGGAGCTAGTTAATCTTCCTGTTTATGCAGTATAGATATCAGTATAGTTGCCAAGTTTCTGAAAAATAAAGCTCAAACGCTTAGAGTCGGTCAATAATTTATTTGTTTGAAAAGAATACTATGCCTCATTTCCCAGTGATTTTTTGTTCATATGACTCTTTGTTTCCTCCTTTGTGGAAAATACAACAGATTGTTGGGTATAATTCCTGTTTTAGCTGGCATTTTGGTTCTTAAAAAATGAGGCACCTAATCAGCTTAGTCGTATTTCTTCAAACAGTTTGCTCAGTCTAGTCTTTTCTTCTATACTTCTCGTTGAGTAGATGCATCGAGAAGCATTGATAGATCTTGGATTATACAGCTCCCAGAACATATGAATGGATTTTGGAAACAAAAAAAAAAGAATATAGTAAAGTATTTTCTGTGCTCGAGTTTCGTTTGTTGTGTGGCAGTTCTTGTATTTATGTTAATAGAAGCAAAAAGATCGTGTGATTTCTTTATTTTTCCAATAAATTTGACCATGAACTTTCTCATTCAGTTTTCCTAATGGACTATACCACTTGGGCAACAACATTGGTAGCAGTAATGGTGCGAGGTATGTATTCCATACTACAAATCGGTAATTCATGATGGTTGCAGAAAAGGTTACCTATATTGCTGTAAAATCAATGCTAAGTTAAGAACAGCATGAACACTCTATTCCAGTTCCTGTTTCATCCTTTTCCCTAATTTTTGTTCTCCTGTGCGTTTTCCCATTAAGATCTCTTCTGTTGTTATGTGAGGTGTTTGAGTTTGTCTATACAATGATGACTTCCTCTTACCTTAAAAATTGAGGATAAGATTTTATTCGTAAAGAAACCAGTGTGATTGTAAGCACTCAAGGTTTTAAATTTCTGTGGTTATGTCATTCATGTCATGCGTGTTATCCTTAGCTCACTAGTGTCCACTGAACTCTCACTAGTATCCACTGAACTCGCTTTTTTTGGAAATTTAAGGAATATGAGTTTGTCCTTTTTCAGATTTCGTCTGATCTATGTTTTCAGGTCTGCCTCGATAGACATGATTACAAGAATGGATAATCATCCTCCAAAGCCAATTGTTAGTTCATAATTGAGTACTGTTTTTTATTCATTTTGATCTATCTCTGCTTCTCACATATATTATTTTCTTGTAGTTGCGATTTGGTGTGCAAAACTTTTCATCAACAGGTAATCATATACTATATTATATCATCTTGTGGAATACCGATCTATGGAATAAGGATCTTCGTAAATGAGTATGAGTCTACAAAACAATTCCATACTAGAATTACTTAACCCGTCGATATATGGAATTTTCATCTGATAGATCAACCTGCGGATAATTGTAAAATTGTGTTAGCCATAGAAATTACCAAGACAGCAATATTAAGTAGATGATAAGAATAATTAACGGAAACTTTCGCTTACCTTATAGGATGTTAGTTGATGCAGGTGCTAGAAACTTCCAGTAACACTCCTTTTTCCGATGTTTTTGCTTCCATGATACTCCTAAATATAGCAACAGGAGATGCTATCGAATATACAAATTCCTTTTATTAATTCATTTGTCTGTGGGCTGTAGGTCCCACAACACAGATGGTTCTTGCAATGCCAGCGTTGTCTCCAACCATGGTAGGAAATTGGACTTCGGTATTGTAAATTAATTTGGCCTCTGTGCAAGAAAACATTGTTTTATGTTTGTTGGGCTTTTGCAGAGTCATGGAAATGTTGTTAAATGGATGAAGAAGGAAGGTGACAAGGTGGTTATTTCTTAATTTTGGTTGACAGAATCAACGTGTATGATGTCTTTTTAAGACTGATCAGTATACAAGAAAGACGCAAACATTTTTTTTTAGATGACAAAGAAAATATAGAATGTGGAAGTTCTCAGTAACAGGTATGAAATTTGTTTCTTCCTGACAGGTAGAGGTGGGTGATGTACTCTGTGAGATTGAGACAGACAAAGCCACTGTAGAATTTGAGAGTCAAGAGGAAGGGTAACTTTTATAAAGCCATTGGATGATTTTTTTTTTTTTTCTGGATATATATATATATATATATGTTCGTTATACCTTTTGTAATTCATTTGACTCATTATAAGTATATACAAATGTCATTTGGCTTACAACGGAACATGGTCTTGTAGATTTCTGGCCAAGATTTTAGTCACTGAAGGATCAAAGGATATCCCTGTTAATGAACCGATTGCAATAATGGTAAGCATGCCTTATTCATTTCAAGAAACCAAGTATGATCTAAGGTGATGCATGCATCGAACTTGGCTCCTTAGGCACTAGGAATTCCTTTTTGTTTATCTTGTCTGTTTTTAGCCTCCTCATTTTCTTTTTGTTTCCTAGAGAGTTAATGAATCATGAATATCTATGGGGTTTCGTCGTCAATAGTTATTGTGTAAAAAATGACCAAGATGAAGATCCAATCCTCGTGTTTTTTTTCTTCCTAATATTACCGCATACCATACTAAGTTGTCATGTCATGTCATATCCCCTACATGATATTTAGGAGGGTTTAAGGTGTAGCATATATGGTTTGATCAACATTCTTGCTACAGAAGTTTGATGAGGAAGAGTTTGGTTTTATTTAATTGTAACTAAGGTTGAGGAGGAAGATGACATCAAAAACGTACCTGCTACCGTGGAGGGCGGACATGTTGGTAAAGAGGAAACATCAGCTCATCAAGTGATGAAACCTGATGAAAGCACACAACTAGAAAGTTCCACTCAGCCCAATGCATCAGATCTTCCTCCACATGTCGTCTTGGAAATGCCAGCACTTTCTCCTACAATGGTATGAGATTCCATATTTTGTACTAGCTTCTTTTGGAGAAAGCATCCACCTTTTCTATCCTGAGATCCTAAGAACCAGAATCATTTATTTGTTTATTGATGTGCAGAACCAAGGTAACATTGCCAAATGGTGGAAAAAAGAGGGTGACAAGGTCAGTTTCTGGTGATCCAAGATTGAAGAGTAAATTTGTATTTTCAATTTCCTGTGTTAATTCTTCTCATTTCATGGTCAACAGATTGAAGTGGGTGATGTCATAGGTGAGATCGAGACTGACAAAGCCACTCTGGAATTTGAAAGCCTTGAGGAGGGGTATACTAAATATTTTGTTGTCTTATTCCTATTAGCTATTACTCAGTGCATAAACAATAATTCCTTTTGCGAGGTAGTCTGGTGATATTTATTCCATGTAGCATTCATTATCTGTGGATATTGCTTTAAGAGAGAAATAAATGTTGATTGCAAAAGTATGGTCTGTTCAAGTGTTCTCCCTGGAACTGATAGTGTTTACTGATTGAAAGATTCATTACTTATTTTTTAGTTTAGGTATGAGTGTGGACTTCCTCAAAAGCATTCTGATGAAAGATATTATAGTAATAATTGGTATAACTTGAGTTTTTGATGTAGGTACTTGGCTAAGATTCTTATTCCAGAAGGTTCCAAGGATGTGGCGGTCGGAAAGCCGATTGCCCTTATAGTAAGTCTTTCAGTTCTGAAGTATAGTGGCTGAAATCTTGATGCTAGAAAACTGTTTTACTACTGGTTTTTAATCCATTTTTACTAGCTGGCATATTATGCATTTTTGTGAATAAATTGGTCAGCACTCTTCTAGTTAAATGCTAGTTAAATGTTATGCCTGCACAAAAATCTTTGAAAACACAATTGCTTGTATATTGGAGAATATTAGAAGCTAATCCTTCTTCCATGCAGGTTGAAGATGCTGAAAGTATTGAAGCCATCAAGTCTTCTTCCACAGGTGGTTCTGAGGTTGAGACAGTTAAAGAAGTGCCTCAAAGTGTCGTAGATAAACCTACAACTAGGAAATCAGGTTTCACAAAGATCAGTCCTGCTGCAAAGATATTGATTTTGGAACATGGATTGGAGGCATCATCAATTGACGCATCAGGTCCCTATGGTACATTACTTAAATCAGACGTTGTGGCTGCAATTGCTTCTGGAAAAACTTCTAAATCATCGGCATCTACAAAAAAGAAACAACCATCAAAGGAAACAATTTCCAAACCCTCCTCTACAACAAAGTCTTCTGTGACACAGTCGGATAATTATGAAGATTTGCCAAATAGTCAAATTCGCAAGGTAGCTAAACAAAGTTATTGCTCTCTATATGGAATTATAAAATATTTTCTGTTGTAGCATTCTCCTTTGGGGGAGCATACTCTCTGCATTGATGTTTGCTGCTACGATCATAACGAAATCCTGTCTTCTGGTTTACTTTTCCCACTTGGCAGATTATAGCAAAGCGTTTATTGGAATCAAAACAGAAGATACCCCATTTGTATTTACAATCAGGTTGGTGATTGACAACCTTTGTATTTTATTTGTGTATTTGCTGTTTAAGCATTTGCTTGTGCCTTGCAGATGTTGTATTGGATCCTCTTCTTGCATTTAGAAAAGAACTTCAAGGTTTGTAGACTACTTCTTATCACACATCCTGGTAGTTATGAACAACTTGAGAGGCTCAAAGTGAACTGTGCTTCCATGATCTGCAGAAAATCATGGTGTTAAAGTCTCTGTCAATGACATTGTTATCAAAGCAGTGGCAGTTGCCCTGAGGAATGTAAAGCAAGCTAATGGTGAGAAATTATATTCGCCTTGTAAATGAACCAATTACAAATTACTAAACCATGGTTTGGCCCCATCACTAATTATGAGCTACATTGAAATCTTAGTTCGTCCTCTTTAAGGAAATTTGGAGCAATACCCTTTACCTCCACTGAGAGTATTTAGTAAAGATGATTTGAGATTGTAATACAGTAACATCCAATATGACTAATAATTCAGTTTAGACTCGGTTTTATTCTTGACGAGTAGGATGTACTCAGTTTGATTTTGATGTAGTGATTTGTGGATGGCAATCGTGTGGGGGTTTTTTTTTATGCTAAATCAAACCTTTGTCATGATTGCTTAAAGATCTCTTTCTCAATGTCTGGCAGCTTTCTGGGATTCTGAGAAAGGAGATATTGTTATGTGTGACGATGTCGACATATCAATTGCAGTTGCAACTGAGAAGGTACACTTGTATGTCGGATTTTCAGATTACGTCAACAGTTTATTCCTCATCATCTTTGCATGTTTTGCAGGGCTTAATGACTCCAATTATTAGGAACGCAGACCAGAAATCTATTTCTGCTATTTCCTTAGAGGTGATCTTTCACTCTCTGAACTTTAACCAATATGGAAAGCTAGAGAGGCTCACATGTTTAATCAGTTACAACCATATTTCATGTGCTGCTTATTGAGTTTTCAAATGTCAATTGGATTGTGGTGCAGGTGAAGGAGCTGGCTGAAAAGGCACGATCTGGAAAGCTTGCTCCTCATGAGTTTCAAGGAGGGACATTCAGGTATTCACCATTTTAAGTAATTAAGCATCGTCTGGAATTATCAATTATGTGAAACATTTCCCACTTACCAAGAAAAACATATTTTATCGTTTTCCAGCATTTCAAATCTAGGAATGTATCCTGTTGACCATTTCTGCGCAATCATTAACCCCCCTCAGGTAATCATAGCCTTAACAATGCTCCCTCAATTACTAATTGAAGACTAAGTTTTGCTGTTTGTGATTTGTGTGGTAGATGATTTAGTTTAGTGACTTAGTCTCGAATCTCGATATAGCTCTAGATGTGTTTATAAACTCCAGAACTGTTGATTTTCTAACAGGCTGGAATTCTAGCAGTTGGTAGAGGAAATAAAGTGGTTGAGCCAGTTATGGGAATAGACGGTGAGATTATAACATCCTTTTCTGTATTAAACTTTGGTATGCGAATCTGATGAGTTTATGACAAGTCTTTTGTCATTGTTTCAGGAATTGAGAAGCCTTCAGTTGTAACGAAGATGAATGTAACGCTATCTGCTGATCATCGGATCTTTGATGGACAAGTTGGAGGTAATGCAGCATTTAGTAGTTTCTGCTGCTATTGTTAACTGTATATCTTCTTTGTTACTCACTAGCTTTTATGAAACTGGTTTAATTTCAGCTTCGTTTCTGTCTGAATTGCGTTCAAATTTTGAGGATGTTCGAAGACTTCTTCTGTGAGAACTGAGAAGATTCAACTGTTTCTCAAATAAACCTTGGACTTGGACCCCACGTGCACATCCAGAACTAGAAACTGATGGTATACAGGATAAGTTCTGATTACATGTTTCAATTTTTTTTCTCTCTTTGGTTCTTACTTCCAAAAATACATATTTGTTACTTGAGGTGTTTTTTTGTTTGCCCGGTTCCTTGAAAAATAAACAACTTCAGCTGTCAAATAACAGAAACAGGTGAAGTGATAAAGGCTTTTTTAACCTCTCATGTCATTACATTGGGTTAAAATGTTGAGCCTAGTTTTATTTGTAAAATCTTGTTTTCGAGCCTTAAGGGAACCATTTAATATTGAAATATCTTTCGATCAAGTCTTTACTCGACAGATTACGAATTTTAGATTCAAAAGTAGGATTTAAATTCCAAGTTCTGTATTATATAGCATATTGTGAATCTAATAGTTCAAACAATTTGACAAAAAAATAATTCAAGCACAAAAAAACAAACAGAACCATAAGCGTCTCTTCTTTGGGCAAGACGACCATAATCAACATCTTTGCACATCCTTATACCACTGTACGTAACAATCCTTCGTGATGCCTCACTGTTGAAAGTATAAATTTGGTCTAGTGATTAGTTAGCCTAACATTTATGTCTATTTATTTCTTAGAAGCAAATTTGAACCTCTTTTCTTAGGAAGATAAACACATGGTTTAGTCATGCAGTGTTTCAATAATACAGATGAGCTCAAACGCGTGTTTCAATAATTCACATGTCTTGGTATTGCAACAACACTAGAAAAAGACACATCCTGGTACAAATTCACTTCAATCAGAATCAGAGTCATGTCTCCTCCTTTTATCCTTCTTTTCTTTCTTGTGCTTCTTTCTATCATCTGAATCACGAGTTCGTCGCTTCTCATGCCTTTCACGTTTTTCACGCCTATCATATCTCTCTTCCTTCTCTATCTTAGTAGATTTCCTTTCCTCACGCCTATCTTTCTTTTGGTCTGTCTCAGCATCAACTGGTCTATCATCAACAGTTTTGACCCCTGATGTATCTGCTGGCAAGAGTGTTGGCTCTGCGTCTTCTTTCTTAGAGGATCCAAGGGTGCTCGGATCTTCCCAAGGTCGTGGTGCTCTGTATGGAGTTTCAGAAAGAAATGTGAGAAAAGAGGAAAAGGTAAACTACCAATAAAGCATAGATCCAGCAGAAACATTAACAGAGTTCAAAAGTAGGAATTATTATGCAGAAATAAAAAAGAACTTACTTTGCATAGCCAAGGCCATGAACCCACACTGCATCAGCATTCCCTGCACCCAAGTCCTCTGCTGTTGAACCCCTCTTCACAAGTTCAGTATACTCTTGCTTGTCAAGGCGATTCCCTTGTGGTCTTGTAGAGGACTTTGGTGCCAAGCCAAGAGCCTCTCTCATAGCTTGTTCCTCTTGTTCCTTAATTCTTTGAATCTCTTCCTTCATAGCATCCGTACTGGAACCCTTTTGTTTTTTATCTCTAGCATACCAGTGAAGATCTTTACCTGTTCAATTATAGTACAAAGGAGACGTTCAAAACTTGCCAAACTTCAATTAATCTACGAAATCTTTAAAGCTGGGAAAGAAAAGAAAATCATGATAAACTATACGCGAATTCCTCATGGAGAAAGTGAGAAGGCAGTGAATTTATCAGAGAGGGATCACTAAAGTAAAACAACCACTGATAGCCCAAACTCTAATGAGAGTGAACAGAGAAAAGAGGCAGAAAGGTGGATCAAGTATGGTTAAGATGACTAATTCGCTTACAAGTTATAACCACAGTGTCACAGGAGAACCATAGAAACAATTAGGGAGCAACATCATAAGATTCAAAAAATAGAAAAAGAGGAATAAGAAAAGAACCTTTTTGCCATCTTCCAACAGGGGCTTTGATACTGTGACCCAAATAGTTCTCCCTGTGTTTATCAGCCTTCACTTCATCCCAACTAAATTCTGCACATTCATAAACAAATTCAATTGGCAACACAGTCTTCATCATATATATCAATATAAGCAGCTCATGTTCTACACCTTGATTTGAAACCAAATACCAAAAGACTATAATGAGGAAACTAAACGGTTGAACACAACAAAGAAAAGGCCTTTTATGAAATTCAGCTTCTCCCACAAATGCTTATACCTAATCAACAAATTAAAACCCTAGATCTTTCTGTAAAGGAGCCCAAAACCAAAATCACAATAAATTTGAAAAATAGCAAAGAAGAACGAACAAGTTGAGCTGAATGATCATCGAAACCCTAAAAGTTGAGAATTTTATGTCAGATCTTGTAATTAGAAGCAAAATTCGAAACGAAAATAATGAAACTTACGATCTCGACCACCACGAACACCGCCCCTCGTCGGATGATACATCGATATCCCAAAAAGTTGCGAACTTTCCAACCTTCAATTTGACAGATTACGAAGTTCTTCGATTCTGCTACGAATTAAGGCACAAAAATTATACGAAGAAAATAAAAATTAAAAAAAGAAGACGGTGATTGCCAAAATACAATGATGGGCCAGATCGGGCTTTTGGCCCATTTTGGGTTAATAGAAACAAAACTTAAAAAGACACATGTGACACGTGTCGTATAAACAAAGTAAGAGAATTAAGAGAAGTGACCACCAGACAATTGTATTGTATCCTATCCACCGACTCAGAAACCCTAAACGCTGCAAAAAAAAATGGCTGAAGCTCAGGACCGTTCTCATGGCTCTGATCCTTCACCTCTAAAGTTACCTCCTTTTATCACTAACTTATTCCCCTTTCTCAAGCCTAAGCCTCCTGTTGCTGCTACTGATGCCAAAAGTCCTAAACCCACGGCAGTCTCCGTCGTCAAGGAGCCTCAGAACTCGACTTACGACACTGTTACTTTTCCTTACAATCCACCGAAGAACGCAGAACCACTGAAGGTTGAGGCTGAGCCCGTCTCCGGCAGGACTTCCAACTCCGTCATCCTTTGGCAGGTGATTTGTTAAGTTGTGTATTTTAGGGCTTTCCTTGATGCAAAATCATTGAATTGTTAGTTGAATTGGATTTGGTGAGAGGTACTATATAATGTTCTCAATGATTGGAACAGTGTAAAGGGTAGGGACCATGGCTGTTTGCTGCAGATGTTCATAATTATATAAGATAATTGCTTCCTAATTACCTGAAACGATGCTGGCTTTTTTTCTACCATTAAGCAAATAGTTCAGTTAATATCTTGATTTGCATAAGTAGATGAAGTTTTCATTGTTCCATTGGTTTCAATCAGTTTCTGTATCTTTTATCTTTCTGATACCTGGTATGGTGTGCATTAAAACGCTTTAGATGCCTCTTAAAAATTAGATTGATGTTCTGTTGTTCATAGAGTAGGAACTGGGAAGCATTTTACTCGTGCTCCTATCAATTACTTTCCTAACTAGTCAACAATGAGTTGAGCTATTGATGGCTAGCTTGTTATATGAATAGCATGCCTTGGCACCTGCACCATCTACATGTTTCGGTTGTGGTGTGACTCATTGTTGATTTAGTTGAGTATTCTGTAATATGATTTCAGGTATATGCGCTTGGAGGGTTTCTTGTCCTGAAGTGGGCTTGGGCAAGATGGAATGAGAGGAACGAGAGAAGTGGCAAAAAGGATACACCGGAAGAAGATGATCAACCTTCTCATCGGGCAGATGATGATGATGATGATGAGCATGAAGATTAGTCAATAATACACCGGAAGAAGATGATCAACCTTCTCATCGGGCAGATGATGATGATGATGATGAGCATGAAGATTAGTCAATATTGCGTGAAACACGATCAAATGTTATCCATGTTGGTTCTGTATAGTAAAATACACCAAAAACTTCAGGGTGAAGGTTTCTTATTTTCCATTGTATGTACTCTCGAGTTTCTTCTCCTTCCAAGGATTAGAATTCTCCTCTCTCCCTCTCGCAAAAAAAAAAAAAAAAAAAAAATGTTTCTTTTTCTTCTCTAGACAAATTTCATCTTCTTATGCAGTGTCCTAGTTATGTGGCTGTGATGATTCAGTGACTAGTAGTTGTTCATCGGTACTTTTGTTTCTGCCGAATTCTTACAAAGCTGATACAGTCGACAAACAGTGTATACAACAAAACTCTACAGAGATCCAACATTGGTGGTAACATCTCAACCACCAGTAGGTGGCAGTCCAACAGGGTGAGTTTAATAGGGAATCGCTATTAAAGTTTTGTATATCTAAGCTGAAGCTACTTCAGGATATTTGGTTAACTTCAATAACCAGATGTTCCACCAGAGATTGAAGCTTTTGCTGTCATAAAGTTTGAATCCTGGAACATCAACCATCGGTGGACCATCTGCCCTGAATCTGGCCCATACTCTTGGTCCACCAATATATGGGTTGGTGAAAGTCGATCATCCATTGACAAGGTGAAAGTCAATATCTGATTTGATTGAGAAAACCCAACGAACAGGTGAATGTTTCTCACTCAACAGGTGTACTAGTTCAGCTCATAATCATCTGGAAGCCCAATGGAGATGGCAGATTTGGTCATGGGCAGGAGCCAATCGTTTAGTTTGTCTGATTCTCACCAACTCATAAGAATGGAGATGTGAAGCTGTTTAGTACAGTACCAACTGCTGATGAAAATGGAACAAAACAAAAACACAATCCATGTGGAGTTGTCAGGTCATCTACAACCTTGAGAAGAAAACATGATACATGACATCATTACATCAATCAGCAACACCTTAAGAATGTTCCTATTATAAGCTACAGTTTTTGGGATGGCAACAGAATTCAAACTGGGCTTAAATCTTTGCCAGAGTCAGACAAGTTGCTAGCATTTTGCCCTGAAGCATTTTCCACTCATCAAGCAGCAAGTTGGTAGTGGCAAAGAGATTCTGCTGAATGTTAATGGTGGTAATTTGAGATTTGAGGAGCATAACGAAGATAGAGCAGAAGCCTCAAGCACTAAGGATGGAGGTAACATAGGAGGAGCGGTCAATGGTGTATCAGAGACAGCCACATGAATTAGAGTTTCTTTAGGGAGTCTTGATTAGTTTGTTTTGAAGGATTGGCATACTCTTTTTTTGTCCATCCTATTTGTATCATATCAATATCATTTAATATATAGGCTTTTCTTTTTAGCTGAGCTTAAGTTAGGTGCCTCTTTAAAATTCATAGCTGATGTTTGTCTTTGTAATGTTGCTGGTAAGAACAGCTAAGCTTCAGTTCTGTGACCTTAGCTTATGTAATAACTAAGATGTAAAAATACGAAGATGAACTAAGAGAAGATTATGTTTCCTTTGTTGATAACTATAGATGTGAGAATTCCTTAGTTAATTACAGGGCTGGGCACAAGTACCCGTTATCCGTCCGATACTCGTTACTTGTTTTAGCAAGTACCCGCATTGAACAAGTCAAATGTCAAGTCCACATTTCTTATTACTTGCAAGTACGGGAGAAGTAACAAGCGAAGGAAAAAATTTCACTACTTATCCCGTTACTTGTCCCGTACTCGTTACTTGTTACTTATTATTCATTACCTGTAAAAAATTACTTTTTACTGGCAAAAAATATTTGCTATTTGCAAAAAATTAGTTGTTACTTACCAAAAATTACTTATTACTCATAAGTATTGCTTTTTACTCGTAAGTATTACTCGTTACTTGCAAGTAATACTCGTTACTCGCAAGTAATATTTGTTACTCGTTAAAATTACTCGCAAGTAATATTTGTTACTCGTTAAATTACTCGTTACTTGCAAGTAATACTCGTTACTCGCAAGTAATATTTGTTACTCGTTAAAAAAAAAATACTTATTACTCGTTAAAAATTACTTGTTACTCGTTACCCGCAAGTACCCCTAGCGAGAAAAGTAACCCAATAAGATCAAAAATGCCATCATTGGGGCAAACAATGCAATAACTTCGGTACCCGCAAGCCTTAGGATTTTGGGACAAGTAGTCCGCATGACCAAGTACCCGTTTCTAACAAATCAAGTACAAGCCTAAAAATTGTGATACTGTAGCAAGTTAAGTATCAAGTCGACCGAAAATAGCAAGTACCCGTCCCGCGTCCATACCTAGTTAATTATTACAGCAATAAGAATGTATATTCAGAAATCACCATTGATCTAGAAACCAAAGTATTGAAAAATACTTGGGCTTTTAGTAATTTCAATAATAAAGGGGTCAAAAGGAAATAAAAATAACTAAAAGGGCCTGTAAGCCTTTTTAGAGATTCTAGGGCTTTCATCCTCGGTTGGATTAGACGTCGTTTTACATTTCTTCTTCTTCGTCAGTGTCTTTGGGGTAAAATTGTGAGCAGAGATCGAGAAAAATGAGCGGAGCCGGTAAGAAAATCGCGGATGTAGCTTTCAAAGCTTCAAAGACCATCGATTGGGAGGGTATGGCTAAGGTCCTTGTCACCGATGAGGCCCGTAGAGAGTTCTCTAACCTTCGTCGCGCTTTCGATGAGGTTAACACACAGCTCCAGACCAAGTTTAGTCAGGTATCTCTTTCGATTTACCCTCTCTCTTGATCTGGTTTTGTTACTGGTGGGTTTTGAATTTCTTAGATCTTTATCATTTCGATCTGACATCCGGATCAGGTGATTCCTTCACGAATTTTGACGATATCAGATTTGTTTATGTATATTGTTAAGATCTATTTCCTTAATAATGTATTAATCAGTGAACGTTATGATTGACTTTTGTTTATTTCTCATTTGCATTTGAAATTGTTTCAATTCATGTTCTATTGATAGCCTAGCTTTACATGTACTCTGATTACTTCTACATGCTCAAAAATTATTGCTTTGTGTCTTGGTTGTTGAGTGAATTTTCTGTTTGATTGATTTTTTATCCAGGAACCTGAACCCATAGATTGGGATTCCTACAGGAAGGGTATTGGGGCTGGTATTGTGGACATGTACAAGCAAGCTTATGACAGTGAGTTCTCTTTATTGCAGTTCTTATGGCTGAATAGATTCTGTCTTCTTGTTGAACTTGTTAGCATTTGGGTGGTCTTCAAAAATGCTTTTCATATTAACTAGTTTGTTTATCAAATGGAAGGCTTGCCTTTATTCGATTCTCAAATCTGACTAGAGAGATTGTAGTGGGGCTGAACTGAACTACTTAAGTTTCCTTCATTTTCTCATTTGGTTGTTAGGATTGTGGATATATACAAAATGAGATGAGACTATAAGAAATCAAGTTGTAGCTCTTACTACTGTTATTTGTTTGCTGCAGGTATTGAGATTCCCAAGTTTGTTGACACTGTTACTCCTGAATACAAGCCAAAGTTTGATGCTTTGGTGAGCAAATACTCGACTGCTTATGTTTGTTTTCTCATAAGTCTCATCTAGAGTTCTTTCAGTTAACTTGGTGGCTGTTTTGTGCTTCGTTTTATTTAGTTGGTGGAGCTTAAAGAAGCAGAACAGAAATCGCTGAAGGAATCTGAACGGTTGGAGAAAGAAATTGTTGAAGTCCAAGAGATTAGCGTAAGTACCCAAAAAAAAAAAAAAAAAAAAAAAAAAAAAAAAAAAAAAAAAAAAATCAAATCCTCGTAGATTACATTCTAGTTTACTGTGAATTATTGTTTAAACTCAAGATTTTGGTACAATGATATTCGTTTTTATATGGTTGTGTAATCAGAAAAAGCTCAGCACCATGACTGCAGACGAGTATTTTGAGAAGCACCCAGAACTCAAAAAGAAGTTTGATGACGAAATCCGTAATGACTACTGGGGATATTGATCATGTTTTGCTATCTCAAGCCTGGAAAAAACTCCCTTTTTATGTTCCCTTACTGTGATTGTTAAGAGCCAATGATAACAATAATAAGGACACCATTCACTTAAGCAGTGTTGAAACCTTCAAGATCCTATGATGATAAAAACCCATTTTGTTTTCGTTATCAGTTTCATAAATTGTTTTGTTTCATTCTACAGTAATTAATAAAAGTGAAAAAGATCTCATCAATTTTATCATTGTCAATGATTGAACCAAAAATCAGGTTTTGGGATTTTGGTAATAGTCGAATGAAAGAAGGTAGGGAGATGAAGACCAATTTCTCTTTTAAGTTAAACGTGTGTCTGTAAAATGTATGAGCCAGATGTTAGCTCTTTGGTCATGCTCTCTTGTTGACCACGAGTCCTAAGACCAATGGGTTAAGCATTTAAACCAATCCAATTTTGAATGTATATAAAAGGGCCACAGTAGCAGCAACTAGTAGTGTGGTCAAGTTTCGGGCAGCACCAACCTTTCCGATATATCTAAAGAATGGTTTTCTTGCAAATTCATGCATATAGCAACTTTTGTCTGCATTTCTCACTTGACCAAATCCATTCTTATCATGTGTTATATAATTCATAAAAATCAGATACAGGTTAACGCCCAAAGGACTACTTGATCAAATCTTTCTCCAAGAGATATTTCTGAGTTCTTAAAAAAGGCTGGACAATACAAATCCTAGTTATGGGGTTGTAAGATTTTACTTGTTCCACGAGAGATTAAGACGCGGTGAAATTAAGACAATGTGAGAGTAAATTAGATGCGACTGGAATCTATCTTTATGTCTCCACCGGACTAATCCCTCTGAGTATCTTCTTCTTTGAACATTTTCAGGACCAAGATGCTGTCTTACTTCATCCATCAGGTACAGAGAAATCTCTGAGAGACACCATTGATGAGCTCAACTTCAAGTCTCATGGAGACTAAAAAGGGAAGAAGTTTTGGGTTTGCGTAGATCAAGGTTTGATAATAGACACCACTCCTGATAAGTGGACAGTGACGTTTGAATGATAAGTGAGAAAAATGCGGTAAGAAAAATGGCCATTATTTACAATATGATCATTGATGAGCATATAAACAAGTCCTAAAACATTTGATCATTTTTTACCATTGGCAGATGATGAAGGTAACAATCATGAAAGCTGCAACTATGGAGGAATTTTGAGAAAAGGAAAAACAAAATAAGGGCCCAACCGGGTTGATCTGCAGTCAAATGCTCTACCACTGAGCTATGGACCCTTTGTTGTTAGATCTTTCTATTTAAGTTACCTAGTTTATTTGGTCTAACTTACTTCCTCGTAATGTATACCTACCTCCCCACTTCCCCAGTGATGCGAACTACGCCAAACCAGGAATGTTAATTGAATATCGTTTTAATTAAAATCCAAAAAAGAACGAGCATTCACTCATGTTTTGGGTCATGTATAATTCTTTTGGATAGAAAAGGAAAAGTGTTTGAAATTATTTTGGTCTGCTTCATATAAGTTATTTTCTCTGGTTCATAAAATTTCACCAATCTCACAATTATCAAAAGATTAAAAAAAAAAAAAAAAAAAAAAAAAAAAAAAAAAAAAAAAAAAACCCAAACCAAAAAAAAAAAAAAAAAAAAAAAAAAAAAAAAAAAAAAAAAAAAAAAAAAAAAAAATCAGACCGAAGCGAACACCTGTCAGAATTGTCGGAACCACATGTCAAAACCAACCATAACACTATACTTTGGCCTTTTTTCCGTCTTCTCTTTATTTTTATGTTATCCTATGAAAATGATTTAGTCTTTGATATAGAAAGCACACTTCCTTACCTTCACTCAATTAGAATTATATCATTTCTTATAAGACTTGGCAGTTATATAGACTTATTGTATCTGACGAGGAGACGTGGCATAGTGGTAAGGCGCCTCATCTATTGCTAATAAATGAGGGGTTTGAGTCCATTTGAAATAAGTGGGGAATTACTTTAGATTCTCGTTAGAAGAAAAATAAAAAATTTAAAAAAACTATTGTATCTATCTCCTTTTATAAACTCTATTCTAGTTTTTTTTTTTTTTTTTGGGTTTTTCCAAATAAATATCAGTCTTTGGACCCCAAAAAACTCAAGTTGATCGTCGAAATAAAACCAAAAAATATATATATTAATATACCATGGAAAATCTAGCTTTTTAGGATTCAGTTTAAAGGAAAAACCAAAAAATATATATATTAATATACCATGGAAAATCTAGCTTTTTAGGATTCAGTTTAAAGGAAATAAAAAGAAAATCAAAAAGTTTGGAGGAAAACCTAACTCTTTGTGATTAAATATTATATTGTTTGGAAAATCTTTTGACTGAAATTATAAAGTTTGGAAGAAAAAAATGTCTTACTTTTTATTATCTTTTATTTTTTGGTCAATAGAAATAACTAAACTTATATGCCAAATAAAACTGATACGAAGTTCGTAGTCATTAGGTTTCTGTCACTGCAACACCCTGATTCAAAGAGATTCTAATATATCATGAATTCATATGTCATATATTATATTTTATCTGACTGTTATTACATCAGTTCAAAAAAAAAAAAAAATCTGACTGTTATTACAAATATATGTTAGTAATTAGACAACAAATCATCCTTTTTTTTCTTGTTAGGAAAATCATCGTTACTTATAATCAGATTAACTAGATTATTACCCGTGTTAAACACGGACTAATATTTATTTTAATATATATATATTTATACTATATAAATTTTAGAGTAAACCTTATAAGTAAAAATGATTTAAAAAACATTTTATGCATAACATTCGATTTAGACCTGAGTCTAAAATATCAAACCCGTATTCAGATCTATTAATGAAAAAATATTCGAATTTTTTTTTTCTCTACCCGAATAATCGAATTTGAAACCAAACCGAGTCTAATACTCAAGGTTCCAAAAAATTATCCTATATATAGATATATATAAT
>CM071718.1:19177230-19197892 GCA_036630335.1 Physaria fendleri | reverse complement strand
CAGGGCCGTTCCGGTATAATTTGTGGCTTAATACGAAACAAAAAATGGGGGCCCTTTGGTATATATTTAAAAAAACTATAGAATTGTGTAAAACACAAGTTCGAAAAACAAATCCAAAAACAAACAATAGTTTAATCTAACTTTTGAATATGACTCTGTTTGCTTTTTTTTAATGCAAAGTTATTCATCAAATTTTCGTAATCAAGATGTTTAAGCATGTCTTTTTCAATCGATAACATGGGCAAACCATTCAACCTATCCTGTGACATCCTTGATCCAAGTAAGATTTTATCAACTTAAGTTTTGAAAAGCTTTTTTTTCTTATAACTGTTAATTATAAATAAATATTTATAACTAAATTTTTTTTTTAGGGGCCCCCAAAAATAGGAGGCCCTATACAAATGTTTCACAGAAATTATACTAGAGCCGTCTCTGTACAATGATGATGATTTATGGCCAGAAGATCAACGAATTCAAGCAGATGAAGATAGATTATCGAAAATGACAATGTCTTCGAATTTAAATCTTATTAAATATACTTTTGTATCTTATGTAATACACGAACAGATTCGTTTTGAATCAACAATCTAATAAAAGTATGGTATCTTATGTAATACACGAACAGATTCGTTTTGAATCAACAATCTAATAAAAGTATGATTTGCGTTAAAAAAACAAAAATAATAGTTACTTTGAATTATATCTAAAATAATTTTATAATATATTATCATTTTATATAAAATATTATGATGAGTTATTAATTATAATTGTATAATATATAGGTAAATAGATAAATTAAATATATGTAAACTAAAATATAGACTGAAGTAAGTTATGATATAAACTTTTTCTTTGTCAAGAAGTTACGATATAACCATATCATAAAAATAATTCGTCAACATTTTTAAACACTTGTCCAATCATGCATCGACTGTTACGTAAACCAGCTGTTACTTTAGCAATAGTTCATTTCTGAATTCATATATATAGTAAAGTCATGGCAGATTGCAGAATGAAAAACTCTGTTCCGAAATAATTCTCTAGCATTCTTCTTTCACAAAGGAACGCTGCATAGCTCACTTGATTCATAAGACAAGCCATGAAAGGTACGTTCTCTGATCTGATGAATCTGCATAGAAGTGCTCAAGTGAGACTCATTTTACAAGCTTCTGGAAGTGAAGGTGATTGTTTCTCTCCTCTAAAAAATGAGTTCAACAAAGTGAAAACGTTTGATTTGAAAGAAGTTACAAAGACCACGGCCACTGGGAAGTAATAGAAGAGGCAACCGGGGAAGATAATAATACTTTGGAATCTCTCTAAACTTGTTTTGTTTGTCTTTCAAAGAAGCTTTCTGTTTGTCAATTTCTCATGTGTTTGTTTCTTTAAATAAATTTTAAAAAATGAGTATGTGTTATGAATATTATCGGCTCCAATCGATTACAAAATCCATGGCATTTTGAAAATCTGATCATCAAGGTTCAAGATTAATGAAAACAACTTTCCACAAACTACACAGAACAATATGAGGGATGAAGAAGTCATCAAGAACCAATGGAGACAATCTTGGTTCCTGCCTCCATTGGTTCTTGCCTCTCGTAAAAGACCGTAAAAAACTACAGATGTTCTTTTTCTAAATATCGCCACCACCACAATTAAAGCCCAACCATTAGGCCATTACTAATATAATTGATTAAAGCAATAATTGATTAAAGCAATTCAAGTTAGATTGTATCTACAGTTACACTGTAGTTATTACTTGATGCGTAAATTAGATTCTTACATGTAGGTGGTTTATTGATTAGATGAGTTAGTACAAGAGTTTTAGGTAGAAAACTATATTAAAAGCTTATCCTAAGATTGGATTGTCATCTCTGATAAACAAAAATTAAAACACAGTCAAAATCTTGCTTTGGCCTAAAAACATTACTCTTTTTGCTTATACAAACATAACGATATGTAACATAACGACCAGCAGTTTCACTTGGACGGATGATCTTCACAGCTTTCCCACCTTTTAGTCCAAAGTATCTTGGGATTGGATCAGTCACTTGGATCCTTGGAAGCTAACATCACCCACAAAGTTTCAATCTTTAAGTACACAAAACTAAATCTTAATCTTACTTGGATCCTTGGAAGCTAACATCACCCACAAAGTTTCAATCTTTAAGTACACAAAACTAAATCTTATCACGAATAACAATGGTTATATAAACTCACCTGTGTCTCTTTCACTGTGTATCTCTGGAGTAAAGTTTTCTTCTCTCAGTGGTAAGAACTGGATGCTCTGGAACAAGAACATGTTCTTTAACATTCACTAGCATTTCCACCTCCTGCACCAACCAATCCAATCATAGTTCAAGACTGTGATGTTGATAAATCATCATGACAAACAAAAATAGTAGGTGTTATTGTTCTTGGTACCTAGAAAACTTCCAAATGAAACTTTGAAGAGATCTCACTAATGCAAGTTCGAGCAAATGGAGTCAGTTTTGCTGTGCCACCAAAATTGCTCTATTGAACATCCTCTGATTTCATCCTCTTCGTGTACATCTTCATTGTCTTAACCCCAACATTTATCTCATCCGAAAAGAAAACATAGAGCTGTAACACAACAGGAAGCTCATTGTGGCATTATTACAATAACACCTTCTTAAAGATAAACAATGATTTATCTTCCACAAATCTAGAAAGTGTAATAGTTCCAATTATATAAACAATGATTTCTCTTCCACAAATTTGGAAAGTGTAATAGTACCAATTATATTAAACAATGATTTCTCTGCCTAATAATGAGCTGATTCACAATTTGAGACATACAAACCTGATCATTGTTATCGTTTCTCTTATCCTTGAGAGTAACTAGATCCTCTCTTTTAACATCTTCTTATCCTTGAGAGTAACTAGATCCTCTCTTTTAACATCTGCATCAATGTCTTCTGGATTCTATACATTCGTTTGATATCTTCTTCCGATAAAGTCATAATTGTTTTCACCAATTATACAAATACATAAATCAACCACGAAACTAGGTTTTTGAAATTTTATGAGAGAAAATTTATTTTATCAAGAACTTTACTTTGAGATCGTTACACAAGGAGAATTGAAGAAGCAATTTAATGAGATGGGGAAGAAGAATAAGCAGCGGATGTTTAAGTTTTTTTCCCTTTACCTCCTAATAATCCCTTTCCAAATTGTATTTATAGTTAAGGTTTATCATTAAAAACCCCAACTTATTTGAAGTTTCTATTTTAACCCCTTAACTTTGTTTTGAAATGTAAAACTCCGATCTTTAATAATTCAGAACAAGCCCAATGGGCTACTCAGAGTAGCGAGAGAGGGATTGGAGATCCGGAGAGTGTTGGAAACATTGGTGGTGGTGATGGGCTTACGATATCTGAGCTTGGAATATCTCCGGAGATTGTTAAAGCTTTGAGTAGTAAGGGTATCGAGAAACTTTTCCCTATACAGGTTCGTTGTGAGAAAAAACCATAAAATATACAGCTTTGTCTTAATTTCCTTGAATTTTAGGGTAACTGAGATTTATGTTTTTGGTTGAATAGAAAGCTGTGTTGGAGCCAGCTATGCAGGGTCGTGATATGATCGGCCGTGCTAGGACAGGAACAGGAAAGACACTTGCTTTTGGGATTCCAATCATTGACAAAATCATCAAATTCAACGCTAAACATGGGTTTGTTAATTTTTACTTTAGTTTATACAGTCTATTAACGATCATTTGAGGTTCAGAGATATACATTTTCTAGTTAATTTACTGTTTATTTTTGTGTTTATGCTGTCTTTGATGTGATAGACGAGGGAGGAATCCTCTTTGCTTGGTTTTGGCTCCGACAAGGTTTATGCTGTCTTTGATGTGATAGACGAGGGAGGAATCCTCTTTGCTTGGTTTTGGCTCCGACAAGGGAGCTTGCACGCCAGGTGGAGAAGGAGTTTCGAGAATCTGCTCCAAGCTTGGATACTATATGTCTTTATGGAGGCACACCGATTGGACAACAAATGAGGCAGCTTGACTATGGTATTGATGTAGCGGTTGGCACTCCAGGTCGTATTATTGATCTGATGAAGCGAGGAGCTCTGAATTTATCTGAGGTTCAGTTTGTGGTTCTTGATGAAGCTGATCAGATGCTTCAAGTTGGATTTGCTGAGGATGTGGAAGTCATATTAGAAAAGTTGCCAGAGAAACGTCAGAGTATGATGTTTTCTGCAACAATGCCTAATTGGATCAGATCTCTCACCAAAAAGTACCTGAATAATCCTTTGACAATTGACCTTGTGAGTAGTCTTGTACTTGTTTGTGTTTATATCTGGAATTGCTCCCAATCCCCAGAAGTACCTTAAGGCTGAGCTTGAGGATAGAAGAGTTGTTAATGAATCGATTGATCTATAATATATTTACTTTTATGTTATTGTTGTGATGTGTTATATAGGTTGGAGATTCTGATCAGAAACTCGCAGATGGAATTACTACATACTCTATCCTAGCAGATTCTTATGGAAGAGCATCCATTATTGGTCCTCTTGTAACAGTATGCTTTCCTACTTCGCCGATAAACTGACATGAGTTAAATTTTGTATTATTTAGTGACCGAGAATTATTTAAGTTTTCTTTTCTAGCTTTTCGGTCGTGTATAACAAGAGGTTATAATATCATTTCTCATGCAGGAGCATGCTAAAGGTGGAAAATGCATTGTTTTTACCCAAACAAAACGAGATGCTGATCGACTTTCGTATGCTTTGGCGAGAAGCTTCAAATGTGAAGCTTTACACGGTGATATATCCCAGAGTCAGAGAGAAAGAACGCTTGCTGGTTTTCGAGATGGGTATTTCAATATTCTTGTTGCAACTGATGTTGCTGCCCGTGGACTTGATGTACCAAATGTTGATCTGGTTAGTTTTGTTTTCCCATTTTACTAGAGTTGCTGCCCGTGGACTTGATGTACCAAATGTTGATCTGGTTAGTTTTGTTTTCCCATTTTACTAGACTGATCTTTCCGTCTTATGATTTTGTTGAGTCTCATCTTACTAAACCATCCTACCGTCTTATGCTTGTGAATAGGTAATTCATTATGAGCTTCCTAATAACACGGAGACATTTGTTCACCGAACAGGGCGAACAGGCCGCGCTGGAAAGAAAGGAAGTGCTATTCTTATCTACAGTCAAGATCAATCCAGAGCTGTAAAAATAATTGAGAGGGAAGTTGGAAGCCGGTTCACTGAGGTTATATATCCCAACTTTTTACCTATTTGTTTCTTTGTTGAATGCCTCTGAGTAATTGTTTGTATCTTTTGGATTATTATTTCAGCTCCCTAGCATTGCTGTGGAAGGTGGAAGTGGAAGCATGTTTGAAGGAATAGGTGGTAGATCCGGTGGTTCCTTTGGGGGAGGCATGAGGGATCGCGGTTCAAGCTTTGGTGGTCGTTCAGGTGGTGGTGGTTCCTTTGGGGGAGGCATGAGGGATCGCGGTTCAAGCTTTGGTGGTCGTTCAGGTGGTGGTGCTTATGGTGGCAGCAGTGGTGGCTATGGTGGCTATGGTGGTGGGCGGTCAGGCGGATCAAGCAACCGTTACTCAGGCGATTCTGATCGTTCTGGTTTTGGGAGCTTTGGCATGCGTAGTCCTGGGGGATTTGGTTCAGATCGTTCTTCTCAGTCAGGTGGAAGAAGCAGCTTTGGTGGTGCTTATGGTAGCAACAGTGGGCGTTCAGGAGGATCATCAAGCAACCGTTCCTCTGGGGTGGTGCTTATGGTGGCAGCAGTGGTGGCTATGGTGGCTATGGTGGTGGGCGGTCAGGCGGATCAAGCAACCGTTACTCAGGCGATTCTGATCGTTCTGGTTTTGGGAGCTTTGGCATGCGTAGTCCTGGGGGATTTGGTTCAGATCGTTCTTCTCAGTCAGGTGGAAGAAGCAGCTTTGGTGGTGCTTATGGTAGCAACAGTGGGCGTTCAGGAGGATCATCAAGCAACCGTTCCTCTGGTTTTGGGGACTTTGATTGGGATCGTTCTTCTCAGTCAGACAGAAGGAGCAGCTTTGGTGGGTTCGGCTCAAATGATGGTAAAAGATCTTAAGTATATTTTGACCCAACCAGGCAATAAATGGGTGACACTAGGAAGAGGATTCTGTGACTCCTGTAGAGTAGTAGTTGCTACGGGATCAAAAGGAGTCTTCAGTTATATTTATAAATACAGATCTGTAGCTATGTAAAACAAACATACTTTTTGAACTTATGTTATATCATGATGATTGGTTATCATCTTCTTTTGCATAATTTTGATTCGTTTCTAATAAAAGCTCTATATTGCTTGAATTTCATGTTTTCATATATGCATTTTTTTGGTGTTATATAGCCTACATGCTACTCAAATCCAGTTGTATACGAAGTGAAATTAGTCAATTTTATTTATTTATTTAGGGAAGGTCAAAATAAAACAGACCATCAACGGCTCAACACCTAATAATACCAATACGATATCATTAAATGGGACCAATAATATATAAGCTCTTGGCCGCCACTCAAAAACTTCTTGATCTCCAAGAAAAATCTACACACCTTTGTAAATTTACAAAAACATCCTTAGTCAAGAGAAAGTCATACACAAAATCTCTCTAATGGCCTCGAGGGTGATACTGTCATTCTAAAAAAATTACACCAGAAAGTATTATTTATACCAGATTAACACGTGGCATGATCTCCTTCTATATACGTCGATAAACTTTTAATCACAGACCGTTCGTTTTACTAGTTTATATAAACCCTGCACAACATTTGCGTGTAAAGCACATTAGACGACAAAGTAAAAAAAGAAACTGAATATATTTTCTCCTACAGTTTTCCTAAATTCTTGGATTTGAGAATTCGATTTTATTTCTTTTGATTTTCTGTTTTCAATCTCGATCTGAGAATAATGATGATGAGTCGCGGTGGAGCCAAGGCGGCTAAATCTCTCTTCACGGCTGCTGGACCACGATTGTTCTCAACCGCTACTGCGATCCGGACGGTTTCGTCTCACGAGGCTTTATCGGCAAGCCATCTTTTCAAGCCTGCTGTTTCTGATGTTTCTTCGACTTGGATATGGGCTGTTTCTGATGTTTCTTCGACTTGGATATGGACTAGAGCTCCGGCGATTGGAGGTATGCGATTTGCTAGCACGGTTACTTTGGGAGAGAAAACTCCCACGAAGGAAGAGACGAAGCAGAAAAAAGCGGAGAACGAATCAACCGGCGGAGATGTTGGTGGTAATAAGGAAAAGGGAATTGAGAGCTATTGGGGTGTTGAACCGAATAAGATCACCAAAGAAGATGGTTCTGAATGGAAGTGGAACTGTTTTAGGGTATATATTCTCCATAGATTTGCTTACATAATGTCAATCTTAATTAAAATTTGAGTATATATTTGATTGTAACTGAAAATTGTTTGTGGATTATGGCAGCCATGGGAGACGTATAAAGCTGATGTTACAATAGATCTGAAAAAGCATCATCTACCAACTACGTTTCTTGATAAAATTGCTTATTGGACTGTTAAATCTCTTCGCTGGCCTACAGATTTGTTCTTCCAGGTACAATTCTTCTTCCTCAATCACATCTTAGATTAGGTCAGGGTACTGAGTGGGTATCATCAATATTTTATTTCATTCCTCTTTTTATAGCAACTACTCAATATTTTATTTGTTCTTTGAGGAACGTTTCATATATTATATTGCTCATTCTGTTAGTGCTTAGGGTTCTTGCAATTTGCAATTTTTATCTAATTAATAAAGGGCCTAATTGTACTGATTGTGAAATTATAAACGCAGAGACGCTATGGATGCAGGGCAATGATGCTTGAAACAGTAGCAGCAGTACCTGGAATGGTAGGAGGAATGTTACTACACTTCAAAGTTGCTGCCCGTGGACTTGATGTACCAAATGTTGATCTGGTTAGTTTTGTTTTCCCATTTTACTAGATTGATCTTTCCGTCTTATGTTTTTGTTGAATCTCATCTTACTAAACCATCGTACCTTCTTATGCTTGTGGATAGGTAATTCATTATGAGCTTCCTAATAACACGGAGACATTTGTTCACCGAACAGGGCGAACAGGCCGCGCTGGAAAGAAAGGAAGTGCTATTCTTATCTACAGTCAAGATCAATCCAGAGCTGTAAAAATAATTGAGAGGGAAGTTGGGAGCCGGTTCACTGAGGTTATATACCCCAACTTTTTACCTGTTTGTTTCTTTGTTGAATGCCTTGAGTAATTGTTTGTATCTATTGGATTATTAATTCAGCTCCCTAGCATTGCTGTGGAAGGTGGAAGTGGAAGCATGTTTGAAGGAATAGGTGGTAGATCCGGTGGTTCCTTTGGGGGAGGCATGAGGGATCGCGGTTCAAGCTTTGGTGGTCGTTCAGGTGGTGGTGGTTATGGTGGCAGCAGTGGTGGCTATGGTGGTTATGGTGGTGGGCGGTCAGGCGGATCAAGCAACCGTTACTCAGGCGATTCCGATCGTTCTGGTTTTGGGAGTTTTGGCATGCGTAGTCCAGGGGGATTTGGTTCAGATCGTTCTTCTCAGTCAGGTGGAAGAAGCAGCTTTGGTGGTGGTGGTGGTTATGGTAGCAACAGTGGGCGTTCAGGCGGATCATCAAGCAACCGTTCCTCTGGGCAACAGTGGGCGTTCAGGCGGATCATCAAGCAACCGTTCCTCTGGTTTTGGGGACTTTGATTGGGATCGTTCTTCTCAGTCAGGCGGAAGGAGCAGCTTTGGTGGGTTCGGCTCAAATGATGGTAAAAGATCTTAGGTATATTTGACCCGACCGGGCAATAAATGGGTGACACTAGGAAGAGGATTCTGTGACTCCAGTAGAGTAGTAGTTGCTACGGGATCAAAAGGAGTCTTCACTTATATATAAAAATACAGATCTGTAGTTATGTAAAACAAAACATACTTTTTGAAGTTATGTTATATCATGATGATTGGTTATCATCTTCTTTTGCATAATTTTGATTCGTTTCTAATAAAAGCTCTCTATTGCTTGAATTTCATGTTTTCATTTTTTTTTTGTCATGGTAATTTCATGTTTTCATATATGCATTTTTTTGGTGTTATATAGCTTACATGCTACTCAAATCCAGTTGTATACGAAGTGAAATTAGTCAATTTTTTTTATTTATTTGGGGAAGGTCAAAAAAATAAAACAGACCATCAACGGCTCGACACCTAATAATACCCAGACAATATCATTAAATGGGACCAATAATATATAAGCTCTTGGCCGCCACTCAAAAACTTCTTGATCTCCAAGAAAAAATCTACACCGCCTTGTAAATTACAAAAACATCCTCAGTCAAGACAAAGTCATACTCAAATTCTCCCTAATGGCGTTGAGGGTGATACTGTCATTCTAAATAAATCTTACACCAGATATTGTTATTTATAACTGATTAACACGTGGCATGATCTCCTTCCCTATACATCGAGAAAGTTTTAATCGCAGACCGTTCGTTTTACTAGTTTATATAAACCTTGCACAACATCTGCGTGTGAAGCACATTAGACGACAAAGTAAAAAAAGAAACTGAATATATTTTCTCCTACAGTTTTCCTAAATTCTTGGATTTAAAGATCCGATTTTATTTCTTTTGGTTTCTGTTTTCAATCTTCGATCTAAACAATGATGATGAGTCGCGGTGGAGCCAAGGCGGCTAAATCTCTGTTGACGGCTGCTGGACCACGATTGTTCTCAACCGCTACTGCGATCCGTACGGTTTCGTCTCACGAGGCTTTATCGGCAAGCTATGTTTTGAAGCCTGCGGTTTCTGATGTTGCTTCGACTTGGATATGGACTAGAGCTCCGGCGATTGGAGGTGCGCGATTTGCTAGCACGGTTACTTTGGGAGAGAAAATTCCCGAGGCGAAGCAGAAAAAAACGGAGAACGAATCAACCGGCGGAGACGGTGGTGGTAATAAGGAAAAGGGAATCGAGAGCTATTGGGGTGTTGAACCGAATAAGATCACTAAAGAAGATGGTTCTGAATGGAAGTGGAACTGTTTCAGGGTATATATTCTCCATAGATTTGCTTACATAATGTCAATCTTCATTAAAATTTGAGTATATATTTGATTGTAACTGAAAACTGTTTGTGGATTATGGCAGCCATGGGAGACGTATAAAGCTGATGTAACAATAGATCTGAAAAAGCATCATCTACCTACGACGTTTCTTGATAAAATTGCTTATTGGACTGTTAAATCTCTTCGCTGGCCTACAGATTTGTTCTTCCAGGTACAATTCTTCTTCCTCAATCACATCTTAGATTAGGTCAGGGTACTGAGTGGGTATCATCAATATTTTATTTCATTCCTCTTTTTATAGCAACTACTCAATATTTTATTTGTTCTTTGAGGAACGTTTCATATATTATATTGCTCATCTCTGTTAGTGCTTAGGGTTATTGCAATTTGCAATTTTTATCAATTTATGTAGGCCTTATTGTACTGATTGTGACATTGTAAACGCAGAGACGCTATGGATGCAGAGCAATGATGCTTGAAACAGTAGCAGCAGTACCTGGAATGGTAGGAGGAATGTTACTACACTTCAAATCACTCCGAAGATTTGAGCAAAGTGGAGGATGGATCAAAGCCTTACTCCCTGGAATGGTAGGAGGAATGTTACTACACTTCAAATCACTCCGAAGATTTGAGCAAAGTGGAGGATGGATCAAAGCCTTACTCGAAGAAGCAGAGAACGAGAGAATGCATCTAATGACATTCATGGAAGTTGCAAAACCCAAATGGTACGAGAGAGCTCTGGTAATCGCAGTGCAAGGCGTGTTCTTCAACGCTTATTTCCTCGGTTACATAATCTCTCCTAAATTTGCTCACCGTATGGTTGGGTACCTTGAAGAAGAAGCAATCCATTCTTACACTGAGTTCCTTAAAGAACTTGATAAAGGTAACATTACACTGAGTTCCTTAAAGAACTTGATAAAGGTAACATTGAGAATGTTCCTGCTCCAGCTATTGCCATTGATTACTGGAGACTCCCTGCTGATGCAACACTTCGTGATGTTGTTACGGTGGTTCGTGCTGATGAGGCTTTCATTTAGAAATCCATAATTTCTAGTCTGTGCAAAAGTAAATTTTAGACATCTTTTTATAATCTAATTTAGAAATCCATAATTTCTAGTCTGTGCAAAAGTAAATTTTAGACATCTTTTTATAATCTAAATTATAAAACTAAAATAATCATATCCCATAACTGATGTATTATTGACTTCTTTTTTATTCTGTCAAGCAACTATGTACTATTATTGAAACAAGAAAAAAAAAACTTTTTTTTTTCTTATCTATACATTTTTTTTTTGGTCAAGAATGGAAAATTTCTTATCTATACATTTATGGGAAAAAATTAAAGAGAGAAAAACCTGGTGGACGTGGATACTTTTTTTATGGCTTTTCTATTATCACCCCGGGACTCTCACCAAACCTTGATTGAAATGAAAAGCATTAAAATATCAAAAAGACAATACTTAATTTGTAATAAACCATATTTAATCAAATAATATTATAATTTGGATAGGTATGTGTCTATTCTGGTTATTCTTTTCAATCTGTAATAGCAAGTTTAGGTCAAGTACTACCTAATCATCTGATATCCAAAAAAGCTCATTAATTTTCATTTTTCTATCATAATAATGATCTAAGCATAAGCAAAGGGATTCCACGTAGTACCTCTTCCCTAATCAAATTATTAAAACTCAAATAATAAATTACACTCCATAACACTAACTGTTGGGATAAAATATTTTGTATTATTTTGGACATTTTTATTATCTAAATTTTGAAATATGTATAAATAAATAATGAATTCAAGTCCTACTCAGCTGCATAATCTCTCTATCAATTATTTCTACTATTAAGTAATTTATTATACTTCAAAGATTAAGTTAATATAGTAGCAAATGATATTATTAATTAATGTTATGTACTTTCCTGCACTTTCTAGATTTAAATGATATGTTTATAATAATGAAGAAACAATCATGGTGCCATGTTCCCTGTCTATATTTTACAACAAAAACAAAATAACTTTTATATATATAATCATGGTGCCATGTTCCCTGTCTATATTTTACAACAAAAACAAAATAACTTTTATATATATATATAATACTAGTGTATATATATATATGTGTGTTTAAAAGAAAAAAGGAAATGAAAAAGAGAGAAATCCGACAAATTCCTTTGGTGGGGTTCTTTACCACCACGTAGCATTTTACTTTATAGTATTTCTTTTTAAAGTTTTGTTTTTCTTGTTTTTTCAAGCCTTTTGAATGTTTCTAAAAGAACCTTTAAAATGGATAATATTATATATTTTATAAAAATACGTGTCAAATCTAAACTTAAAAATATAAATTGTATGTAATAGTAGTGATAATCACCAATATCAGTGTTTTTAAGTGTAAGAGATATTATGCTATAGGGTAGATATTTTAACTCTATTCTTTAATATATAAATTTAGGTGGTTACTGATTATAATATTAGAAAACATATTATTTCACAGTTTATGGTTAGTTTTTGTTTCCTAGATGTGAAGATAAAACTTAAAACACACTTGACATTTTTACTTGGAATCTATAGAAGATATTTAAGCGACAGTGTAGCTTTGAAATAAACCAGATCCAATGCGAGAAGTGATTATCCACGTGTCAAGTTTATAAGCAACCACATCGAAACTACGTTGACATCTTGGGATCATTATGCACGCACGTTATAGCGCGTGACGTTAAATATGTGAATATCCTTTGGTTCTAGTTACTTCACTGTTCTTACTATTTTTGAGTTATGAATTTTGACCATTGACCAAAGATTGTTTCATTCACATTTTAATAACAAAATCTATATTTTACTATTTTTGAGTTATGAATTTTGACCATTGACCAAAGATTGTTTCATTCACATTTTAATAACAAAATCTATATTTACGTGGTCCCTAATCCACGTCAGAGACACCATATATTAACAAAAAATAATATATTATCACTATTTTTTGCTGCATGTTTCATTGTTTCCAGATATATATAAAGTGGAGTATAACGTAACGAATTAAACGAAGCAACACACCTAAAACTATATATGCCGAATTAATTTCAACCAACCTTTGAAATTAATTGTATTTTCAAATTGTACATTTAAATCTCGACTAGTAATTGGATATTTCTTAAAGAAAACTAATGACATCAACGATGAACACAAATTAATATTTAATCAATAAATAGTAATTATTTAAGTCATTTTTTTTTTTTTTTGTCACTTTTCATTATCATTAACGGAGAACATTTGTACAAAGTCCCAATCCAAAAAAGGATTAAGAAGGAAAAGCAAGTACATAAGAGGCAAGACAAACCCATCTAAAACATAAGGAAAGACCAAAGCAAAGCAAACAATGCTAATGGCTAAGAAAACACTAATCAACAACGGAGTCCACTAATAAACCTTCCCGCAAATATGCATACGCTCTATTAAGATAAACACTTAAACTAATTTCCCGCAAATATGCATACGCTCTATTAAGATAAACACTTAAACTAATGAAGATCACATCAACCTCTGGGGAAGCTGCAGCAACTCGAAGAGCTCTTGACCTGTGAATGACCCTACAATACTGGCCTAAAGAGACACACGCAGAGGTTAGGAAGCAAACAACCACCACAAGATGAGTAGTAGGGAGGATGGCAACCTCAGAAATCCTACGTCGGGGTTACATCTAAGCAGAGGAGACTAATGAAAAGATAGTGCGAAGCTGAAGACATCGTAGATGTATGCGAACCATAAGCGTATCAGGAAGCAATAGCGGAACCGATGACGATAGCGCACAATGAAGTTTAGCCAAATACACCAACAAGTAAGTACCGCAAGCATTGTTGCTATCTTAAGTTGACAGTTCTAGACCAACCAGAAACTAAACTGGTATAATCACCACCGCAAAAGAAAGGCTTCACCATAGAACCATCGCAATAAAGTGACGGAGACGGGCCCGAGGGAAAACAGAGGAGCCGGCCTTGCCAAAGGAGCCAAGGGTCAAGACCCCGTCTTGAGATCCGGAAAAACAACCTCCACCACCGTCGAACCTATGTCTCCGAAACCACCGATGAATTCTAAAAGGAGGAAAAGACAAAACCAAAAGCCAGCTTCAAGCCATCTCGTGAAGACTACGGCTTGAACCGGAGGCAAAGGGGCGACTCCATGGACACTAGATGACACAAGAAAGAAGAAGAGATCCTAGGATCATCGTCTTCCATACTGCACCACCGCATCTAAGACTGCCGGAAAACAAAGAAAATTGAAGCACCGCCACTGTTAAAAGAACAAACAGGCGATGATTTATTTTACAACAAAAGTAAATTCACCGGCAACGTGATCAACAAGACTCACGTGCCGGTGAGAAGCCTGAAAATCAAAGCGGCGACAGAGAAAAAAGATTTCTTTGGGGAGAAGAAAGGTTAGAGAGAGAACCGAAAGCGGTTTTAATAATTATTTAAGTCATTTAGTGTTCGAAAAAAAAGAAGTAATTTATTTTTTTAAAAGAAAATAGTTAGTGCCAACTAGTGGCCGTTTCATATAATTACTACAGAAAAACGAAAAAAGGTTGACAAGTGGAACTTGACGCAATTAATTTTACCGGTTGGATCCGTGGGTTGGTGGTCACATAGATTCCATTCTAATTGTCATTGCTTTTTTACTTAGGCCACTGTCTACCGGGTAGTAGCCGGTGATACATTTTCTCAACACACATTTGAAATTGAATATAATTAAATAATTTCATATTTGTGCTACGTCAGTATTAGTATTATCTTTTCAAAAAAGTAATCGCGGTTAATGGACAGTTCACTACCCCAGGTGCTTTTTAACAAATATTATAATAGCCGAATATATAATAATTATTAAATGTTTCCACTTTCGATATATTTTATTTTATTTTTTTTGTCGTTGATTACTTTTATTTTGAGCAGACTCAATAAAAAATTGCTGCAAATATCAAAGACGGAACGTGTGACGTCATGACTAGACACGTGGCAACTTATGTAACAGCCAAGATAATTGTTCACATGAATCGGACTCGGAAGTGGTAATAAAATAAAATCTTTAAACATGGGTCCCATATATAAGAATGCTTACGTTTTTGTTGATAATAAAAAAGAAATATCAGTTATTTTGTAGTGGGAGATCTCTTTAATAATAGAGGGACAAGATTTGTTACGCTGGACTATAAGCGGGATCAGATCCGTTAGATGTATTCACACCGACGGTCAAGATCGAAAATATTTCATAAAAAGCTTTTATGAGGAGCACGAATGAAGCAGTAGAGAGATAAAGGGGTTGAGATTAGAGGGAAAAAGAAGAAAGAAGTGAAGCAATAGAGACGAAGACGAAGACGAAGATGGATAGGGCTAGAAAAGAAATATCAGTTATTTTGTAGTGGGAGATCTCTTTAATAATAGAGGGACAAGATTTGTTACGCTGGACTATAAGCGGGATCAGATCCGTTAGATGTATTCACACCGACGGTCAAGATCGAAAATATTTCATAAAAAGCTTTTATGAGGAGCACGAATGAAGCAGTAGAGAGATAAAGGGGTTGAGATTAGAGGGAAAAAGAAGAAAGAAGTGAAGCAATAGAGACGAAGACGAAGACGAAGATGGATAGGGCTAGAAGAAGAAAGAAGTGAAGCAATAGAGACGAAGACGAAGACGAAGATGGATAGGGCTAGAGAATTTAGAAAAGTACCTATGGCGGTTGCTGGAAATGGTCTTTCTCGGCGGAGACATAGAGCCGGGAATTTCAGAGATTTCCCAGGTTTTTAATCACCTGATGTTGTTTTTTCTTTAGATCTGGCGAAACCATTTCATTTTTAATGGCATATTTATTTATTTTTTCAGAAGAGGAAAGTCCGGTGGACTTACCGGAGGCGGCGAGGTTGAGACATAGAGGTGGGAGCTCAAAGAAGGATCGAGATCGGGAACGTGATAGAGACGGAGAGAGGAAAAGAGAAAGGGATAAGGAAAGAGATCGGTTAAACAACCGTAGTAAAAGGAGAAGAGAGGAACGGTTGATGATGGTTCGCTGTAATTTAGACATCGGTGGTGACGATAGCACGGATGAGAGTGTTACCGACGACGAAGAATACGAAGAACCACCGTCTTCGTTGAAGATGCTTCCTCCGCCGAGTAATAATATAACTTCTTCGTTTTCATCGTCTTTGTCAAATCATCGTAACGGTGGTGGCGCTAGCGGTAATCTCCGCCATCACAACAACCATCTTAGTAACCATCAGAGAAAGAATTTTCCAGCAGCAAAAGTTTTCAGATCGTCTCCTTCTCCGGCTTCTCAGGCGCCTGTTTCACCTCTTATCTCGCCGTGGAAGGCTGCAGATGAAATGATCGGTGTTCCAGTTCCCAGAAAAGCTCGGTCAGGTAGAGAGGTGGAAAATTTACAATGTAAACAGATCTCTCTCTCTGATCTCTATTCACAGACTACTAACTTCTCTTCTTTCAGCTTGTACGAAGAGGCCGCATGAATCATGGACACCGAGTACTACCGGTGGTGGTGGTTTTGCTACCGGAGAACAAATCCACCCGGCAAGTATCAACCTCTCCGGCTAATAGAGTTAGTCCGACTTCGATTTTAGCATCTCCGTCTCCTCCAGCTCCTACATCTCCTGCTTTGTCCAGTGATACAGTCCGGAGAAAAATGGTTAGTATCTCAAAGTTTTCACTTAGATTTCTCTCTTCTCTTCTTGATTGACTAAATTTATTCTTATTTTTGCTTTTGAAGTCGTCGGGGAAAAAACAAAAGCCGTTACAGCCGAAGTCATCATCGTGCAAACCACCATCTCCGGTGGCTGTACAAGACGAGATCGAGATTGAGATTGCGGAAGTGTTGTACGGAATGATGAGGATGCCTATAGCTACATCAAAACAAGAATCCGCGGGTAAAGATTCGACGGATGCCGGTGCGAAAGCAATTGTATCTTCGCCGATCTCTGATCCTCGAGCCGTTCCTCTATCCTCCATCGGTAAGTACTTCTCCATTCAAAAATCGAAATTCTGATTTGTTTTTTTTTCTTCTCACTTTTCATCATATCGGTAACAGCACCTAAAAGAAAGAAGCCGAGACACGACGAAGACGAGCATGATTCACGCGCTACACCCAAATCGGAAGCTGAATCTCCATCAAAAAGTCAAGTTCGGTTTGGTGATCAGATAAAGAGCTCAGGATCAGCTGAAGAAAATAGCCCCGTATTGGATTCGGCAAATCCTCAGCCGAGAGAAAGCACCGTGTCGTTAGATTCGAGATCAGCTAAAGAAAAAGAGAATAATTTGTCGAAAGAGGAAACAATATTGCAGAACGTCGAATCTTCTTCAGGATTGGCGGGAAGTTATTCATCGGAGAGAGGCGGTGAGACGGTGGAATGTGTGGCAGCAGAAGCTAAACCTAAAGTCACAGAAGTGGAAACGGTGAGTAGGCCCATAAGTAATATTGTGATTATTATTTACTTTTCATTTTTGCTTTTTATCTCTTTTTCTTATCTTCTTTCTTTTATTGCCCCTTTTGAAAAAATGTCTCCGTGTCACTAAATGCTTGAAGCAGGAAGCAAAACCTCTACTGCTTAAAGAAGATGGAGGTGATGTGACGATTCTTGAGCATGAGGAGAGGAAGAAGAACAGAACGGTGGCTGAGGCTGATTCTCATAAGGTAGAGAGGAATTGTGAACTCAAACTTGACTTGGATAAGTCTGATCATGTTGGTTTAATAAACAAGCATCATGTTCAGAAGGATTCTCATAAGGTAGAGAGGAATTGTGAACTCAAACTTGACTTGGATAAGTCTGATCATGTTGGTTTAATAAACAAGCATCATGTTCAGAAGCAGCAAACTCAACAACTATCTCTTCCTGACAAATCAGGTAAGAACATTTTTTTTCTTTCTCGAGTTTCCTATCTCTAAACTTGTTGAGTTGTGTTTGTCTTACTGGTTGGGCTAATTTGTTTCTGTTTTTGTTTTGATGGATTTTTTTTTTCTTAATTTCTCAGCTCAAATTAGCGACTTTTCTCGCTTGAACAAATGTAAAATTCTGTGATGACACAGATACATGGGACATACACAAGGAGTTGTGCCTACGAATACTAGTTCCTTATCATCTGCAGCAGCACAGGTAATTCTGATTGATGAGACATTTTAATAATCTCTTTTGCCTTGTTTACTGATATATGTGCTGATCATGGGCAGCCTCCTCCGCATTTACTTTTTAATCAAACGAGGCCTAAGAGATGTGCTACACACTGCTACATTGCTCGAAATATCCAATCACATCAGCAATTCTCAAAGATGAATCCTTACTGGCCCCCAACAGCAGGCTCAGCTCCATTGTATGGGACCAAGGCCTGCAATCTCAGCCTCATGCCTCCCACAGAACTTCAAAGGAGTGTTTTGGGCAGAAGCTCCAACCCTCCTGAAGATAAGAACTCTCAATCTGCTTCTGAAAGTTCTGATGCAGCTCAGCGAAATCAAATATTGCTCCAACAAGCTCTGCCTCCAGGAGCTGCTAATAATAATTTGGTTAGCTTTGTAACCATCTAGCATTTTTCTCATATTAAGTTCTTGCTGGTCGTCCTTGTAACAATCTGATTTTTTCTTGGTATCTTCCACTATAGAATGGTCCGACATTCATTTTCCCCATGGGCCAGCAGCCTCATGCAGCTGCGACTATAGCTGCCCCACCAGTCAGACCTCCTAATAGTGGCATCACATCTTCTGGAGCAACAGCTAGTTCCAGCTCCATGAATGGTTCAGCTACGCCAGCTGGGGCCCCAACAATGAGCTTCACTTATCCGTCCATGCCAGGAAATGAAACACAGTACACACTGCTACATTGCTCGAAATATCCAATCACATCAGCAATTCTCAAAGATGAATCCTTACTGGCCTGCAACAGCAGGCTCAGCTCCATTGTATGGGACCAAGGCCTGCAATCTCAGCCTCATGCCTCCCACAGAACTTCAAAGGAGTGTTTTGGGCAGAAGCTCCAACCCTCTTGAAGATAAGAACTCTCAATCTGCTTCTGAAAGCTCTGATGCAGTTCAGCGAAATCAAACATTGCTCCAACAAGCTCTGCCTCCAGGAGCTGCTAATAATAATTTGGTTAGCTTTGTAACCATCTAGCATTTTTCTCGTATTAAGTTCTTGCTGGTCGTCCTTGTAACGATCTGATTTTTTCTTGGTTTCTTCCACTATAGAATGGTCCGACATTCATTTTCCCCATGGGCCAGCAGCCTCATGCAGCTGCGACTATAGCTGCCCCACCAGTCAGACCTCCTAATAGTGGCATCACATCTTCTGGAGCAACAGCTAGTTCCAGCTCCATGAATGGTTCAGTTACGCCAGCTGGGGCCCCAACAATGAGCTTCACTTATCCGTCCATGCCAGGAAATGAAACACAGTACTACGCCAGCTGGGGCCCCAACAATGAGCTTCACTTATCCGTCCATGCCAGGAAATGAAACACAGTACCTGGCCATCTTGCAGAATAACGGCTATCCATTTCCAGTTCCAGGACATGTTGGTCCACCGCCTGCTTACAGAGGAGCTCATGGGCAGCCAATGCCATTTTTTAGTGGTCCATTCTATCCCTCCCAAATGATCCAGCCTCCACATCTTCAGCCACAGAAGCAACAACAATCTGGTCAAATGCTCCAGCACCATAATCAGAATGGGAGTGTTTCCAGTGGTTCCTCAGCAGCACAAAAGCATCTGCATAATCAACAGCTGAGACCATCGATCAATCATGGGACCCAAGGATTTCCAACTCATAAAGTCCAGTCTCAGCCTTTTAGTTTTCAGCAGAGGCCGCAATCCAGAGAAAATGCAACTCAACCTAGTGAAAGTGTAGGTGAAGATAGTCCATCAACGGCTGATAGCCGGGGTTCTCTTTCAAATGTTGCCAGTGGTCAGGCCTTTGGTATGCAAATGCCACCTCCCAACTTGGGTTTGAGTTCACCTGGTGGTGGAGTGGTTGGATCTTCTAACAATCATGTTGAAAAAAAATCCCAGCAGCAGGTTTCAAAGTCTGGTGTAGAATCCTTCCAATCACAAGGTTATACTATGACTTTTGCGACATTGAATGGGGCTAACACTGTTCCTGCTCTGAACATGTCGTCAGTTGCTCAGAACCATGCTATGTTCCGCAGCATGCCAGAAGCAGCGAGGCAAGGTTATCAGATGATGGCAGTTGCTCAAGCAGATCAACAGAAATTGAATTACAGTGCTCCGCTTGGAGATGGAAAATCTGGGTCATCCGTTACTGCCACAGAAATACAAAGGAAGACAGCAACAGGGAAAACAAGTGGTGTGAATGGTGGGCAGTCTATTGCTTTCTCTAACAAACACGAATCTGCTGATACATCTGTTTCAGCTGTCATGAGTGGTAGCATTGTTGATAGTTCATCTCGTTTGATAAACCTTGGTTCTGCTCTGCCACAGAATTCTGGTTCCATACGCACATCTCATCAGCAGCAGCAGCATCATATACAACAGAATCAATCGCAGCAACCTTATACCACCATGTATCTTCAGAAGCAGCAACGGTATGCATCTTCAGTCGCTGCTTCTG
>CM071718.1:19157774-19170844 GCA_036630335.1 Physaria fendleri | reverse complement strand
ACTGTTTCTTTGTCTCTTATCTTCTTCGTTTTTTACTTTTTGCCATTTTCTAGGGTTTCTCCAATTTCACTCCAAAACTTTCTTTACCGTTTCTCTCTCAGTTTTTGAGTTTGTTCTTCTCAGTTGAATTTGAGTTTGTTAGATTCCGGCGATGGGGTCGGTCCCCAATCCAGGCGAGTTAACTGAGTTAGCTCAGCCGAGTTTCGAGGAGTTTCAGAAACAAGCGTCGTTGATGACGAGCTGTACTCTTCTGTGGCAAGAGCTTTCTGATCATTTCACTTCGCTTGAGCAAAACCTGATGAAGAAATCTGGATCCGGCGATGTTAGTGCTTGAGGCGATATCTGAGGTGTTTCCGGTGGATAAAAGAGCAGAGAATCCGGCGATGTTAGTGCTTGAGGCGATATCTGAGGTGTTTCCGGTGGATAAAAGAGCAGAGAAAGTAACCAACGATTTCGGATGGGCTTGTGTTGTGATTCTAGAGAGTTTAACACCTGTAATGGTGGATCCAGTGATTGGGAAATCAAGACTCCTTGTTACTCCTACAGTCAAGAAGAAGGCTATGGATGTTGCAGAGACGTGGAAGGCGAGCTTTGAAGAGAGAGAAAAGATAGAAAATGTGAAGACGCCTGATGTGCACACTTTTCTACAGCATGTTGTCACATTTGGAATTGTTAGAAATGAAGATCTTGCTCTCTACAGAAAGCTTGTTGTTGGATCTGCTTGGCGTAAACAGATGCCAAAGCTTGCTGTTTTAGTTGGTTTGGGTGATCAAATGCCTGGTAAGCCTCTTACGCTGTTATCTTCTACCTTTGGTTTTGATATGTTGGCTTTAAAATTGGCTTCTAGTATGAAGTTTACTGTCCTTATAGTTTACACCATCCATATAGATGGTTTACATTTTGATTAGTCAATTGTTAAGATTGTGATGAAGTCTGAGATATTGGTGGCACAAGGTGTGATTGTAGATTAGAACTGAGCATAGACTGTGAATTTGAAGCCTTTTTTTGTATCTTATTTTATTATAACCGAGCTTACAATGGATGGCTCAAATTGTTTTGCTTCTCCAGACATGATTGAAGAATTAATCAGCAGGGGACAACAGCTTGATGCTGTTCATTTTACTTATGAAGTTGGGCTTGTGGATAAGTTCCCTCCTGTTCCTTAAGTTCCCTCCTGTTCCTTTGCTCAAAGCCTATCTAAGGGACGCAAAGAAAGCAGCAGCTTCTATCATGGAGGACTCCAGTAATACTGGCCGAGCTACGGTATCTACTCATTTCTGTTGCCACTAAACATTTTTCTTTCTGAGTCCGCAAAATCTAATATCTTCGTTGCCATGTTTTCTTCCTAAGCATCTCATGGCGCGCAAGGAGCAATCAGCCCTTAAGGCGGTCTTAAAATGCATAGAAGAGTACAAACTCGAGAGTGAGTTCCCTCCAGAAAACCTCAAGAAGCGGTTGGATCAGCTAGAGAAGACAAAAACCGAAAAGAGAAAACCAGCAGCTGTTCCAGCAAACAAGAGAACCCGAGCAAGCTACAACGGTCCAATGCCACCAGCCAAAGCCGGGCGTATCACAAATGCATACGTCTCTTCCTTTCCATTCATCAGGTCACCATCTCATTCTCCTCAGTACGCTTCACCAGCAGCAGCTTACCCATCCCCACCTACTACAGTCTACAGCAACCACAGCCCTCCCTATCCATACTCTCCCGAGATCATCCCAGGTTCATACCAAGGCTCTCCTATCGGTTACCCAGCATACAACGGTTATTGCAATGGTCCAGTTCCTGCTCCAGCTCCACCGGTTTACCATCCACACCATCATCAACACCACCACATCCACGTAATGTCTAATATTCAGTCAGCAACTATCTCTCTGTTAATCAAATGACAACTTCTCTTTGTCAGATATTATTGCGATCTCTTTTGTGTCCTTTTACGTCTCTGATTGCTCTGAAAGCTAACGTCGGAATCACACTGGTTCTCTGAAAAGATCTATACTTTGAAATCAAACAAGTCGCCAGGAAAGATATTTGCATTGGAAACATGTGCAGCAATTCTATCATGAATTGCTTTTCTTCTTCGTCGTGCTAGTCTGCGAAACCACTACTCTGGTGGATACTATTTCGAGATAAGGCAGGTGGAAGAGATAATTCACTTTACCAACCTTTGCACACCACATGTTCGACGATCTGTCTCTTTGGAACCTTACCATTTAGTTTTTCACCTACTTTTACAGAATTGGTCTCTTTATTACTTCAATGGCTTTGACAGTTTTGAGAAGACAGTGTCTCCGTTTTCCAGATTTCAGCTCCGTGTTTAGACCAGTATCACATAGTTTATCCTCAAGATTTTCCAGCAGCGAAACTGGAAGGGATACGCTGGCTGATTTGACTGGGTTTGGTATAGAAACTGTGGATGATGATGCTTGGCATGTCTCATCATCTTTATCCCAAGCCTGGAGACAATTCCAAGCAGACACTTCAAAACAGCATCCCTTTACAATACAAGGAAGAGAAGCAATAATCAAAGATGAAGACAATCATGATCCTGATCATGATGAGATCGATAACATGAGAATGAGAAGCAATAATCAAAGATGAAGACAATCATGATCCTGATCATGATGAGATCGATAACATGAGAATCCGCGGTGATCTTTTCTACAAGCTCGATCGAGGGTCAAAAGAATTTGAGGAATACAGCTATGATTTCCACCGCAAGAATCAACACCAGAAAGCTAAGAAAGAGCAAAACCAAGTAAAAGAAGAAGAAACCAAGACGAAGAATAAGAAGGAAGTTCGAGAGGAATACAAGAAGAGAAATGAGCCTATGATCAACTCTTTTACTGGTCTGATGGATAATCCTAATGAAGCTGTGAAGAAGAGAGAAAGAACACTTACGTTTAACCAACTCACAGCTCCTTATCACTACCCATTTTGCTTAGACATTTACATCTCAAAGGCCTCGGTTCGAGCATGTGTTATTCACAGGGTAACTAGTAAAGTTGTCACTGTGGCTCATTCTATTTCAAAAGACTTGAAATTCGATCTTGGTTCGACTAGAAATGCTGCAACTTGCGCTGCGGTTGGGACAATCCTTGCTCAAAGAAGTTTAGAAGATGACATACACGATGTTATATACACTCCTAGGAAAGGAGATAAGATCGAAGGTAAGCTTCAGATAGTGCTTCAAGCTCTCATTGATAATGGTGTTAATGTTAAAGTTAAGCTTAAGCAGAGGAAACTCAAGAAGAAGACTAGTCATCTAACAATGACCTATAAGACTGGAGAATCTAGCTGATGCAAATGATGGTTACCGGAAAATCGAATTTCTTCCTCAATGTACTTGTCTTCCTTATATCTAGTTCTATCTCAATATACTTGTCTTCCATGAATCTAGTTTTAGGACACAAGAATACTGTTCTAAGGAGCCAATCGTATAATTTGTGACATGTTAAAATCATAACCCTTATTCACACAAAGGCTTAAAAAGAGAACTACTAATAGCCAAACCGGTACAAAAGAACTCAAACCGAATCCAAAATCAGAAAACCGAACCAATGTATATAAACATTTTTTTTTCGTGTATATATAATCCTAACCTTGTCTCTTCCATCTTCCTCGATCTCTAACGCCGCATTTCTTTTGTCTTCCTCTCAGTGAGACGAAGCGAGGCCTCTTCAATCTTCTTCCTCGTCCGATTTTGTTTCTAAAGGCAAGTCTTTTTGGTGATTTGTTGATTTGTTTTTTTCTTTCTTGTGTTCTAAAGGTAAACAGAAATGAGTTCTGGAATGGTAGAAAACTCCAATTAAGCTTTCTTGTTCACTGATCATGCTACATAAATGGATTTTGATGCTATGGAATTATGATTGGGTTGAATCCATATGCAGTATTGTTTAGACTCATTTCTTGTAATCTTGTATTCTTGTATTGTTTCACTGTTTCTGAATCGTGTATATATAATCCTAACCTTGTCTCTTCCATCTTCCTCGATCTCTAACGCCGCATTTCTTTTGTCTTCCTCTCAGTGAGACGAAGCGAGGCCTCTTCAATCTTCTTCCTCGTCCGATTTTGTTTCTAAAGGCAAGTCTTTTTGGTGATTTGTTGATTTGTTTTTTTCTTTCTTGTGTTCTAAAGGTAAACAGAAATGAGTTCTGGAATGGTAGAAAACTCCAATTAAGCTTTCTTGTTCACTGATCATGCTACATAAATGGATTTTGATGCTATGGAATTATGATTGGGTTGAATCCATATGCAGTATTGTTTAGACTCATTTCTTGTAATCTTGTATTCTTGTATTGTTTCACTGTTTCTGAACTATTGTCTTATTTGACAGTTTGCAAAAGCCCTAAGAATCTGCTAATCAGTAAGCTATGGGAAAGAAGAAGTTCATTGATAAGAAAAATGCGGCGAAATTCCAGATGTTTTCTCGTGATACGTCAGACCCAAGATACAGCGACGCACCAGATGACGATAGGATCTTCTTTCGAGTTGATCGGAACCCTGTAGACATCAATGGTTTCATTGAAGTTCTTTCGAGTTGATCGGAACCCTGTAGACATCAATGGTTTCATTGAAGAAGAAGAAGATCACTCGCTGTAGACATCAATGGTTTCATTGAAGAAGAAGAAGATCACTCGCAGTTTGAAGATGCTCCTGAAGAGTTGGCTTATGGTTTACCAGCTCATGTGAGGAAGGAGAATTTGGAGTTAGGGTTTCCTGATGATGGTTATAATTACTTGCAACATTTGAGAGTGATTAAGAACACTGGTGGTGGTTCTAATTTCTATGTAAAGCCTAAGTTAAAGGTTGATGAGTTACCTCGTGATGTCAAGGCCTATGATGCGTCACGTGTTAAGATCTCTGGTATGATGAATGAAGAAGGTGATGATGATAAGTTGATGTATAGTGTGGCGTCTAAAACTGTTAACGTCAAGTTGCAGAGAGCCATTGATCCTGAAGTTGTTGAATTGCTTGAAAACAGTGATGGATCTGATATCGAGGATTTGGAAGAAGATTTTGTTGTTCAGGCTAATCTTACTAAGCAGGGAGAAGCTTCTGGTGTGAACGATGATGAGATTGCAGATTCTGAGATACATGAGGTTAAGGATAGAGAAACTGCTGTTGGGTTAAGTGATAAACCTGTGGCTGAAAACCCGAGAGTTCCTCGTCAGATTGATAAGCTATTTGATCAGCTCCAACTCAATGAATATGGCAGTGACAGTGACAGTGATGGCTACATAGCTAAAGATGGAGAAGAAGAAGAAGAAGACTTCATGGCTAAAGACATTCAGAATCTTGTTCATGAGCAGGTGAAAGATTATGAGCTTAAAGAAAAATACATGAATCCTGCAGATATATTGAAGAACAATGATTCAGTAACAAATAACGAGGAAGTGGACACTGCTGCTCATATTATCCGTCGAACTGTAGAATATGCTGAAAACTTTGATAAAGGGAATGAAGAAGAATATGTAGAGGTGAATCCGTCGAACTGTAGAATATGCTGAAAACTTTGATAAAGGGAATGAAGAAGAATATGTAGAGGTGACTGAAGAAAGCAGCGACGAAAGCGAGAAGTGGGATTGTGAAACCATAATCACAACATACTCTACTCTTGATAACCTCCCTGGTAAAATCTCTTCTGCTCCCGCTAGGCAAAAGAAGCTGAGTCAAACAGTATCGAAGGCATTGAGTTCAAATGGCAAAATCATTAGCCTTCAGGGGAAAGAGAAGATTCCTGTTGATGAGTCAAACAGTATCGAAGGCATTGAGTTCAAATGGCAAAATCATTAGCCTTCAGGGGAAAGAGAAGATTCCTGTTGACTTTTTACCTGGCAAGAAAGATGAACATGCTGGTTTCAAATCTGTAATCACAAAAGCTGAACCTATCAAGAGGAAGACTCATGGTCAAGAGTCAAAAGAAGAGAAGAAAGAGAGGAAAGATGCTGTGAAAACTGAAAGGAGAGAAGCAAGGATGATGAAGAAAGAGACAAAGGAGCTGTATCGCTGTGAAACGAAGCGTGCTCAGAGAACTGTTGCGGTTTCTGGTCCATCTGCGATTCATCTATAATATGTTTACAAGTTAAAACATTAAAATTCCTACATAGTGTTAAAACTTAAAAATTCTCACATACTACAGTTAATAACATAAGTATTTGGTTGTGTCATTGGAGTAATTTCTTTGCAAGTTAACTTCGTTTGTTCAATACTTGTACAGGTTGTGTCATTGGAGTAATTTCTTTGCAAGTTAACTTCGTTTGTTCAATACTTGTACAACTCTTGTCCTTTTTCACGATCTTGTGCATTCACAGAAGGTCTCAGTTTATGGAGGTCTGAAATCCTGCAAAATGCAATGGGTAAAAAAGTTATGGGCAAGGGAGGAGGCAACTTGGATAACACAATGTTGCAGGAATATTACAAGATGGGTTATAAGCCCAAACCGGTATTAAAAACTCAAAACCGAATCGAAAATTGAAAAAGAAAAAAGCCGAACCGTTGTTTATTTAAAAGCCCAAGCTTGTCTCTTCTTTCTTCTTCGCTTTACTGCGCCGCGATTCCTTTGTCTTCCACACGGTTATTCCCATCTCAAGTGAAACGAAGCTTCCTTTGTCTTCCACACGGTTATTCCCATCTCAAGTGAAACGAAGCGAAGTCTCTTGGATCTTCTTTCTCGTGCGATTTCGTTTTTTAAAGTAAGTTTTTTTTTCCTGTTTGTTATTTGTTGATTTGTGTTTTTCTTTGTAGTGTCTTTAAGGTTAATAGAAATTTGTTCTGGAATTGTAGAAAATTCTAATCAAGCTTTCTCGATCACCGATACTTCGATTTTCTCTTTCTATCATAGTAAATCAACTTTAGATTATTACACGAGGAAACAAATTCTAGTTACTGAATCGTAGTGTCGGGTTGATATTCATTGACATATAAACCCTAATTTCTGTTGCTCTGTTTAATTGTACATCTTGCAAAAAAGCCAGATTGATGAAATAGGTGTCAAGTTAGTTTAATGACTTTGTTGCTATGTTCAAGTCTTTGTGTCATATTAGATTGAAATTACACTCTAGAATGTTCTTACTTGCATAAATGGATTTTGATGCTATGAGACTGCTGAAGTCTGGTGGATTTCTTGTGGTTGTGATTGGCTTGAATATTTAGATCCATTTCAAGTTTTTTTTTTGGTTTACAATGTTGAGTGATGATGATTTTATTAAGGGCATGATTGTTCATGTGTTGCTGGATTGATTGTAGGATTGTTCTTGATCTGATAGAAGCATTATGCCTCTCCATGTTTTTGTATTTGTTGGATGCTTCTGTTTCTATTGAGTTTCTCGACTGAGTTGTTCTATTTTCCTCAATAAATCCTGCAAATATGGAGCAATTCTTGATTTCTTAGACTTGATTTTTACCCTAGTAGGATCTAAGCAATGGCCAGCAAATCTGGAAGTGGTGGCCTAAGAGAACCGCCAAATGAGCAAGCTGTTGTGAACATCTATGAAGCAATGAGATCAGAGCTAAGCCAAATCTACTCAAATATAACCGAACTCGAAATGCAAGTGAGTGAACACTCTCTGGTCATTAACGCCATTCAGCCACTCGACCAATCAAGGAAATGCTTCCGTATGATTGGAGGCGTTCTTGTCGAGAGAACAATCAAAGAGGTACTTCCAGCTGTTCAACGCAACAAGGAAGGTCTCGAAGAAGTTGTGAAGAAGCTATACGAGACTTTGGAGAAGAAAAAGAAAGATCTTACTGAATTTGAAGCTAAGTATAAGATCAGGATTAAGCAGAACGATAACAAGGAAGAAGGTAATAAGAAGGAAGGTAATGCTCAAGGTGTTCTTGTTGGAGCTGCTAGTACGAGCCAGTAACACTCTTTTTGCCGTGTTTTTTAATGCTCAAGGTGTTCTTGTTGGAGCTGCTAGTACGAGCCAGTAACACTCTTTTTGCCGTGTTTTTTTACTATTTGCATCTCTTCTTGTGTTAAAGCCGTATTTTCATCTTATAAAGACTTGACCATTACTATTAAACTTGGTTGAACAAAAGGACCAAAAGCTTGAGATAATTTTACATAACACTGACTAACATAACCATCTTCCTTTGGCTTATTTTGTCTTGTCATATATCAGCTTTATCGTTAAGCCTAGCAGCGGCGGTAACAGAAGCTGCTACACCACCAGGATGAGTAGTCAAGTTAGGGTTGTTCCTCATCTCTGCTGTCACAACTCCCTCTGCGTCCTGCCTTGTCACGGCTTTATCCGCTGGTAACTTTCCCGTCGCACCCTAAACCAATCCAGTTGAAAACATTTAGACACTCTTATAAGAACACATCAAACATTTAAAATGTTTTGAACTTCGGATTTAACCGCTAAAACATGGACAAGCTTGATTTTATCCTCGTCACGATCTACAGAAGCGTTGTGAGTCGCTGCGGATTGAGCAGAAGCAGCGATTCCACCAGGTGCAATGACATTGGTGCCAGAAGCTCTAACCTCTGCTGCTTGAATCGCTGCTGCATCGCCTCTGCTGCTTGAATCGCTGCTGCATCGCTCTGATCCACTGGTTTGTTTCCAGCTGTATGGACAGTCGCTTCCAATGCTTCTCCTATTGTTATCGCACTTTGCAAACCTTCTGCTTCCGTTGCAGAAGCAGTCGCCACGGGTCTTGGTTCAACGTATTGTCCAACAACCTAAGCTTAAAAATTATTCACCATTAAACAAAAGTAAATGGTTATAAGAAAAAAAAAAGTGATTAGTCATTAAGTTGTCTCTTTGTGACCTGTCCACCGACTAATTCTGTAGTGATACGTGCACCAGGAACATCTGTTTGAGCAACCGTCACGCCTCGTTCTGCGGCTAGGTCAGTTGTGTCGCCTGGATGGACAAATCCACCGCGTTTATTGGCAGTGGCTGCAGATTGCATGATGGCGGCTGCACCGCCTTTTTGAGTGTGGCCGAACACACGTGTCTCAGCTGCTTGCATCATGTTTGCATCCTCAGGCGCTATGGACTTATCGGCAAGTTCGCCGGTGACTTCGAAAACGTCGCCGTATTTGACTGGCTCTTTTGGCCTATTTGGTTGCTTTTCTTGACTCATCTCTCTGTGTTACTCTTGACTCATCTCTCTGTGTTACACAATACATCAGCCCGTTGAGAGATGGGAGTATACTAAAGAGAGGTGCATGAGTGTGGCACCAACATTATGAAATATTGACACTTGTCAATGACGTGACTAGGACACACGTGTCAGTTTCCGAGTTTATAGACAGATGACAAAGCATAGATATGATTTTTTCTTGGGGGTCAATTTTGTCATTTAGTTTCAAAAAGACCGTCATTACAACAAGTAGATATGATTTTTTCTTGGGGGTCAATTTTGTCATTTAGTTTCAAAAAGACCGTCATTACAACAAGTTTTGTGAGCATTGGACACGTATCAAGTTTTGGACAAGATAACATGAAGAAGGACAAGATAACATGAAGAAAAGATTAGAACAGAAGTCTATGATTGGTTTAAAGTCAAAGACCAAATCATTGTCTGTCTGGCAAACTGAACTTTCCCTAACTTCTCGGATCTGTCTCTCTGTAGATCCTTGATTCTCGTTGCTTTCTCTCTCCCTCTCTTCTCTTTTCCATTTTACAAAACAGAAAAATACAATAGAAACAGAACATTTTTGTTTTGTTCTGTCTGTGTTCCCATACGCAAAATCTTCCAGCATCTGTTCTCCGTTTTCTTAAACGGAGTTTACAAGGCGGAAGAACCATTTTCTGCGGCCGGGAAGACGAAAGATATGGGAGCCACAGGTAAAACGTTAAACACCCACACGCCCTCCGCCACATGGAATCATCACAAGCATGTGCTTCCTCCTATGGACAATGACTCTTCTCTCCAAAAAGGCATTGGAGATCTTCTTTCAAGATGGGGTGGGCTTCAGATGGCTGTTAAGAATGAATGGGGAGGACAAGATTCTGCCAAGAAATCTCAAGACTTAGCTCATCATCTTTTTCATCTATTCTCTCAATCAAATGGTTTGGCTTTGTTGATGATCTCTTCATCTTTCCAAGTTTAATCTATGAATCTAATATGAATTATTATTTGGACAGTGATTACGTTGGAGGAGATAGAGAGTTTGTTACATGAAAGCTTGCTTCTTTCTTTCAACACTGAGATTGAAGATGGTAGCATTGAAGAGGTAACTATTTCTTTAAAATCAAGAATATTTTTTATGGCTAGAGTACTAAAACTTGATCGTGTTTTTTTTTTGTTAGGTAGCTGAACAATTGATGATACTCCATGATGAACATTTGCGTGGGACTCATTAAGCTGTAGCTTCAATGGTTTTTGATCATTTTTGGTGCCTAATTTGATGATCTTCCCTTTGTAGTTATCAATGTAAGATATTTTGGTGGAGAACAAGATTGTTATCATTAATCAGACATCAGAAGATTTATATGAATCCAGATCTATAATTATTATCAGAAGATTTATATGAATCCAGATCTATAATTATTTGATGCAATCAATTGAATTCGAGTCCCATTGCTTCTTGAGAAACCATGTAGAAAAATATGTTAAAATGTCAAGTGTAATGCAACAAAATTCATTGTGAAGCAAACATGTAACTAAGCAAATATGTTAATATGGACTCATCTCATATAACTATAACTAAGCAATATTTATCCAAGTCCACGTAATTAGGTTATCTAAGCAACTAGACTCATATATATATGATAAATCCATGTATTGAACATCAATCTAACTCAGAGAATTGCCCCTTTACAAATTCTTCTTCTTCTTCCCTCTCTTTACAACTCTTCATGTCACTGAGATGTGTAAAGTTCATTACAGAGTTGTACAAACTTTTTTTTTTTTTTTTTTTGTTATAAGGCTTTCGTATTTTATATAAGACACGTATCAAGTTTTGGACAAGATAACATGAAGAAAAGATTAGAACAGAAGTCTATGATTGGTTAAAAGTCAAAGACCAAATCATTGTCTGTCTGGCAAACTGAACTTTCCCTAACTTCTCGGATCTGTCTCTCTGTAGATCCTTGATTCTCGTTGTTTTCTCTCTCACTCTCTTCTCTTTTCCATTTTACAAAACAGAAAATACAATAGAAACAGAACATTTTTGTTTTGTTCTCTCTGTGTTCCCATACGCAAAATCTTCCAGCATCTGTTCTCCGTTTTCTTAAACGGAGTTTACAAGGCGGAAGAACCATTTTCTGCGGCCGGGAAGACGAAAGATATGGGAGCCACAGGTAAAACGTTAAACACCCATATGTCCTCAGCCACATGGAATCATCACAAGCATGTGCTTCCTTCTATGGCCGATGATTCTTCTCTCCAAGAAGGCATTAGAGATCTTCTTTCACGATGGGGTGGGCTTCAAATGGCTGTTAAGAATGAATGGGGAGGACAAGATTCTGCCAAGAAATCTCAAGACCTTGCTCATCATCTTTTTCATCTATTCTCTCATTCAAATGGTTCGGTTTGATCCTGATCCCTTCATCTTCCCAATGTATGAATCTAATATGAATTATGATATATGAACAGTGGTTACGTTGGAGGAGATAGAGAGTTTGTTACATGAAAGCTTGCTTCTTTCTTTTAACACGGAGATTGAAGATGGTAGCATTGAAGAGGTAACTCTATTTCCTTAAAATCAAAAGATTTTGACGTCTAGAGTACTAAAACTTGATCGTGTGATTTGTTAGGTAGCTGAACAATTGATGATACTCCATGATGAACATTTGCGTGCGACTCATTAAGCTGTAGCTTGAATGGTTTTTGGATCATTTTTTGATGAGTAATTTGATGATCTTCCCTTTGTAGTTATCATTGTAAGATAATTTGGTGGTTAACAAGATTGTTATCATTAATCAGACATCAGAAGATAGAAGATTTATATGAATCCAGATCTATAATTATTAGAAGATTTATATGAATCCAGATCTATAATTATTTGATGCAATCAATTGAATTCGAGTCCGATTGCTTCTTGAGAAATCATGTAGAAAAATATGTTAAAATGTCCAGTGTAATGCAACAAAATTTTTTTTTAGTGAATGTTAAATTTTATTCACAAAAAAAACTGATTGTGTTGTTCTTACAAATAAAATCTGAAATAAAATTAAAAGGGTGTATTGAATTTTTTTTTTTGACAAGAGGGTGTATTGAATTATTTTTAGAAGAGAACATAGAAAGCAAAAACCCGCTGTCGCCTATAGAAAATGATTCATGTCAAAAGACCAATCTTCCGTACGTCCAAACAAATCATTGCTAACTAAGAGAGGCGGGAGAAAGAGGAAAAAAATAATGAGCTAAAAAAGGAAGCTCAAAGACTAGGAATGACTTGAGAACCAAACTTGAAGGCCATCATGATAGCGGTTCTCTCCACTATTTTTGATTATGTTGATGTTGTTGCAAATCGTCTTGTCTATCATCCTCGACAAAGTTCTTGAAGTAAGCATCTTATCTCCATGGTTTCTGATGTTTCGTTCGCGCCAGATGTGATATATGGTTGTTTGAAGGATATAACGGATCAAGAAGTACCGAGTAGACATGCTTTTGAGTGACGATAGCCGATGGTAAGGATTGCCACATGGAGGGAGGACTATCGCCTAGTATAGATCCAATTGATGTAGTCCAAATTCTCTACGAATATGAGCATGTGAAGAACAAATGATTCCTGGATTCTTCCTCCTGGCGACATAATGGGCAGGTAGAGTTTATTCTCGGGTTCCATTGTTTTTTTCTGTCTCCCGTGGAAAACCTACCATGAAAAGCAAGAACAAAAAACAAATTTCGGTGTAGCATGTGTGAACCAAATTAGTTAATACAACAAAATTCATAGTGAAGCAAACATGACAAGCCAGTTAATATGGACTCATCTCATATAGCTAAGCAACTAGTTATCTAAGTCCAAGTAATTAGGTTATCTAAGCAACTAGACTCATATATATATATGATACATCCATGTATTGAACATCAATCTAACTCAGAGAATTGCCCCTTCACAAATTCTTCTTCTTCTTCCCCCTCTTTACAACTCTTCATGTCACTGAGATGT
>CM071718.1:19058034-19077181 GCA_036630335.1 Physaria fendleri | reverse complement strand
ATTTCCTGATTATGTTATCAAGAAAGTGAGACTTGATAACGCTGGTGAATTTCAATCGAAAGCCTTTCATGATTATTGTATGGCACTAGGAATCGACTCGAATATTCAGTACCACATGTGCATACACAAAATGGCTTAGCCGAGTCTTTGATTAAACGGTTGCAGATGATTGCAAGACCGATGATTATGAGAACAAATATGGCTTTTGCCAGGTTTATTTCCCAAATAATCAGGTTAAGAGCGCAATTTCCTGATTATGTTATTAAGAAAGTGAGACTTGATAACGCTGGTGAATTTACATTGAAAGCCTTTAATGATTATTGTATGGCACGAGCAATCAACGTCGAATACTCGGTACCACATGTGCATACACAGAATGACTTAGTCGAGTCTTTGATTAAACGGTTGCAAATGATTGCAAGATTGATGATAATGAGAACAAAACTCCCAATTTCAGTAAGGGGACATGCTATATTTCATGCTGGAGCGTTGGTCCAGATTCGACCAAACGTGTATAATGAATATTCCCCACTAGAATTAGTATCTGGAAAGCAACCCAATATATCACATCTCTGAGTGTTTGGATGTGCAGTTTATGTATCAATAGCGCCTCCATAGAGAATAAAAATGGGGCCCCAGCGGAGATTGGGTATATATATTTGTTTTACGTCACCAAATATAATTCGTTATCTTGAACCGCAGACTGGTGATTTGTTTACAGCTCGATTTGCTGATTTTTCATTTTAATGAGAATGAGTTCCCTTTGTTAGGGCGGGAGATGTGTGAATTCCTAAGGACTATTACATGGCATTCGCCATCGTTGATACCCTTGGACCCCCCCTTTGATGCAGCGTGAACTTGAAGTACATAAAATTATACATTTACAAAATCTAGCAAATGAGCTTCCAGACGGGTTCAATGATACGAAGAGAGTGACAAAGTCATCTATATAGATCACTGGATAATGAGATATATATGAAAGTCCCTGAAGGACTGAAAATACCTGAAGCATTAAAGTCAAAGGCTAAGATATATATGAAAGTCCCTGAAGGACTGAAAATACCTGAAGCATTAAAGTCAAAGGCTATTGACTTATGTTCAGTTAAATTACAACAATCATTATATGGATTGAAACAATTAGGTCGCATGTGGTACAATCGCCTAAGTGAATATCTTTTGAAGAAGGGTTATGTGAATAATGCGATTTGTCCATGCATATTTATTAAGAAATCCTGGAGTGGATTTGTGATTATCGCTGTTTATGTAGATGACCTGAACATAATTGGAACTCGAAAAGAGATTGAGGAAGCACGAATTCATATGAAATCAAAGTTTTGTTTAGGGTTCCAGATAGAGCATCTCCGAGATGGAACTTTCGTGCATCAGTCAAATTATACAAGAAAAATCCTCAAACTCTTTAGTATGGATAAATAGACTCCTTTAAGTACTCTAATGGTCAATAGATCGTTAAATGTCGAAAGTGATCCATTTCGACCTTGTGAAAGTAATGAAGAAATCTTGGGTCCTGAAGTACCATATATGAGTGCCATCGGTGGACTGATGTATCTTGCCAATTGTACAAGACCAGATATAGCTTTTGCTATGCCATCGGTGGACTGATGTATCTTGCCAATTGTACAAGACCAGATATAGCTTTTGCTACAAATCTGTTTGCAAGATATAACTCGTCCCTGACTCGTAGACATTGGAACGAAATAAAGCATATATTCCGTTATTTACAAAACACTATTGATCTAGGATTATACTATCCTAGAAATTGCAATTTTTGTCTTGTCGGTTTTGCAGATGCAAGATATTTATCGGATCCGCATAAGGCGAGATCACAAACAGGCTATGTGTTTACTGTTAAAGGCACTGCAATATCGTGGCATTCCCAGAAGCAGACTTTGGTGGCTACTTCATCAAACTATACAAAAGTGATTGCGTTGCACGAAGTCTGTAGAGAATGTGTATGGTTGAGATCGATGACTCAACATATACAAGAAGCTAGCGGTATAGCCACGAGTAAAGAACCGACAACCATTTTCTAAGACAATACTGCTTGTGTTGCACAAATCAAGAAAGGCTATATTAAGGGCGATCGGACGAAGCACATTCCGCCAAGGTTTTTCTCCTACACTCAGGAGCTTGAAGAAAGGCGTGAAGTAAAAGTCGAGTACTTTCGATTGTGCGACAATCCAACAGACCTATTGACGAAGGCGCTTCCTACAACGGTGTTCATAAAACATATTGAGAGTATTGGGACGCGTCATCTATGGGACCTATAAACGAAAGTATTTTCCACAAGAAAATATTGTACTGTACTCTTTTTTTTATTGTCGTGGTTTTGTTCCACTGGGTTTTCCACGATAAGGTTTTTAACGAGATAGTACGTCCCGATAGATAAATAATAATAAATAATTAAGGAGAGTATTGTAACGTGTCGGTTAAATAATTCTTTATTATTACTATTAATATATTATATAGAACTATGTGGAAGTCTGTAGAACAATTTCTGAAAGAAGTTTTTGTATTTCATCGACTCATCCTCGACTGATGTATCTTGCCAATTGTACAAGACCAGATATAGCTTTTGCTACAAATCTGTTTGCAAGATATAACTCGTCCCTGACTCGTAGACATTGGAACGAAATAAAGCATATATTCCGTTATTTACAAAACACTATTGATCTAGGATTATACTATCCTAGAAATTGCAATTTTTGTCTTGTCGGTTTTGCAGATGCAAGATATTTATCGGATCCGCATAAGGCGAGATCACAAACAGGCTATGTGTTTACTGTTAAAGGCACTGCAATATCGTGGCATTCCCAGAAGCAGACTTTGGTGGCTACTTCATCAAACTATACAAAAGTGATTGCGTTGCACGAAGTCTGTAGAGAATGTGTATGGTTGAGATCGATGACTCAACATATACAAGAAGCTAGCGGTATAGCCACGAGTAAAGAACCGACAACCATTTTCTAAGACAATACTGCTTGTGTTGCACAAATCAAGAAAGGCTATATTAAGGGCGATCGGACGAAGCACATTCCGCCAAGGTTTTTCTCCTACACTCAGGAGCTTGAAGAAAGGCGTGAAGTAAAAGTCGAGTACTTTCGATTGTGCGACAATCCAACAGACCTATTGACGAAGGCGCTTCCTACAACGGTGTTCATAAAACATATTGAGAGTATTGGGACGCGTCATCTATGGGACCTATAAACGAAAGTATTTTCCACAAGAAAATATTGTACTGTACTCTTTTTTTTATTGTCGTGGTTTTGTTCCACTGGGTTTTCCACGATAAGGTTTTTAACGAGATAGTACGTCCCGATAGATAAATAATAATAAATAATTAAGGAGAGTATTGTAACGTGTCGGTTAAATAATTCTTTATTATTACTATTAATATATTATATAGAACTATGTGGAAGTCTGTAGAACAATTTCTGAAAGAAGTTTTTGTATTTCATCGACTCATCCTCATTATAAATAGAGGATGTTACCTTGTATAGATATATATTTCAATAATGAAATGAAATTACAATTATTTCTCTCACATACATTCCATCTCTCTCTTCTCTCATCACAAACAATCATCGGCACTATATAAGTACATATATATAACTTTATAAAACAAGTTACTTACAACATATACTTGTTTTAATTTACAACACATTAGTTTTTTTATGTCAACTGACTTTCTTAGTTTTTATTTTATTTTTAGTTATAAACGATCGTTGCCATGACAAAGATAAGAAAATTATAACCGATTGTTGAAATGCAGTAGGCAAAGGGGACATCGAGCCTGGGTTCGAACTCCACTTCACACTTATTTTATTTTTATTTTTTTTGTTAAACACTCTTATTCCTTGTACTTTTTAATAATATGTAAAGTTACGAGACCTATTTTAATTTTTCTATGTATTGCAATTAATTAAATGGAAAAAGTTAAGAGCATAGGTATTTGGTTTACAAAAATAAATCAATAGAGATTGACCTTTAGTTCGTGACAAAAAAATAAAAAAAGAGATTGACCTTTAGAATTTGATCCCACAAGGGATCTTTTCTTTTCTAATTTAGAAAGAAAACTACAAAACCAAATTCGAAAGAATAATGGAATGGACTGTAATACAATTAAAATAAAAGAGAAAACATGTACTAGTAATTAATACAGTGGCGGACGTAGGGCATGAAGTGTGGGGCATATCTGCCCCACTGATTTTTATATTTTAAAAACTTTTCCTTCTAAATTCTCAATTACACATTTTATCTCTACTAGTAAGCTTACCCGCACGTAGTGCAGTGCGGGTATATACCAATAGGTTAATCATAGATCACTTTACATGAATGTTGTGCTTGGTAATTTTTTTATTTCATGAACAATATATGGTTTAAGCATAATGTCACTGCCCTTAATTTTGTAGCGATGACTAATTTCATGAACAATATATGGTTTAAGCATAATGTCACTGCCCTTAATTTTGTAGCGATGACTATTAATTATCTGACGTTTATTTTATTTTAAAATATTCAATTATCAGTGACACATGTATATCTTCGATTTTATATATGCACTATATCTATATAGATACTTATTAATTAATTATTTGGAAAAGTAATACAATAGTTAAAGCAATATGATTTTACAAAAACAACTATTAGATTTTTTGGTCTCATAATTTGGCCGATCAGTGTATTTGAAGACTTTTAAGGGATTAAGAATGAAGTTTGACTTCTTAGAGGAAATTTGGGGGTAATTTTGTGTCTAGAGAAGTACTGTAATGGGATGTAGAAAATGGGGATTCTGACGTCATGTCTTAATTTCACTTAATCTGGTTAGTAGTTTATTTAAGTCAGCGTCCTCTCAGACGTTGGTGATTTAAATTTGAAATTAGGAAATGGATATGTGCTAAATTGGCTTTCAAACTTTTATTGCTAATCTTTAGATCAAGTGTTTATGGTAAACTAACCAACGAACTTAAAAAAAATAAATGATTCATTCAATCAATGATTAAGAATTGCAATCCGAACTGAAACTCTACAAACACAAGTTGTAGCAGGATTGAGATTTCTACGTATAAAAGCTGAGGGATGTCAAGACTGTCTCTTAAAAGCCATCATTAAATGAGTTTCTTTAGCTGTATTATGTTTTTAAAGGATATGCAACAAAGTTGGTCGCAGTAATAACAATGAACCAAGTCTTTAATTCAGTTAAGTAAACTTTAGTAGAGTTTGTATTAGGAAACAAAAAACCTTGTTAAAGTTGGGCATACAAACGATGTTAAACTTACAAATGATTCATTTATCAATGAGATCATTCACTTGCCTTAATCTCATACTAAACGACCTCTTTTTGTTGACTATCATCAATCCTCACGCGTAAGAAGCTGAAGAATATAGCAAAGTTAGAGAATAATTAAGAAGATGACGAATAATAAGCGAAGCTGTTGTAGTGGTGTAGGTTCCATTGTAAATAATTGCACTTATCTATAATCGTTTCACAACCGATTTCTTTATAATCACTAAATCCTATTATGCAAACGGTAAGTAAAATATAGTATTTGGGGAAAACGTATATAGTTTAAACCTATCCAAGACGCCGAAGGTTTTTTAAACTGAAAATGATGTTTAATTCCTGACAACACTTAGAACATTGAAAAGTAATAACACATAGCTTTCCTAGACATTGTGGAATGAATAGGTGGTAGTGTTTAGTTTCTGTATAGAGAGAAAATATCAAATAATTTAAAAGAAGCTGACCTGTTATGATGACACGTTGTTGAATGCCTCCAAATAGACGATGTTTGTGACAGTATTTTTGTCTTTGTTTTTTTCTGTGGTATCAACGATCGATAGTCCACTCTTCGATGTTACGCGAGATAGAGCAACATATAGTTGTCCATGGGTGAACACTGGGTTTGGTAAGTATAAACCAACTTTGTTCAAGGTTTGACCTTGACTCTTGTTAATCGTCATAGCATAGCAGAGCCGGACAGGAAATTGGCGTCTTTTTAGAATGAACGGATGTTTCGAATCTTGTGGAGACAATATGATTCTTGGTATGATGACGTTTTTCGTATCTTCTGTTAGCGGTAGTGGTTTACCTTTTATGACTCTATCTCCTAGGTAAGTGACAATGAGCCTTGTGCCGTTGCACAATCCCTCTCTGTGGTTCAAATTTCGCATTAGCATTATAGGAACACCAACTTTTAAGCGCAATCTATGTGACGGTAACCCTGAGAACTCTAACGCATTGAGATATTCTGATGGATAGGACATCTCAATTCCCCCAATATGCGCTCCTTCTTGATCTATCGTATCACTGCTTAAGTATTCGATTTCTTGACCTGGCACCTTTGAAAGGATGTAATGGTTAACTTCATCAACCACATCATTTCTGGGAGTTAAAATAGATGCAAATGTTAACCTCCCTATGTCTTGATAGGTGTGTATGAAATCAGGATACACTGATTGATATATGTCTTCCAAGGGGTTATATGTGTGAGGGAGCATGATAGAGTCATCAATTTCAATTTCATCATTTTCTGGATGCACACTTTCCAAAGATTTTTTGGCTGTTCCATTCCCGACTTGTAAAATCCACTGGGCAAAAAGTAGATCATCCTTGTTGACTCTCATATTACGCGTAAGCGAAAATGTGTGGCATGAATCCCAAAGGTTTGATCGATTAATGGCAGCTGCAACTGTTTCTTGTCTTGTACCTTGTGGGACCACAGGTAATATCTGTCGAAAATCTCCCCCTAATAAAACTGTTTTCCCACCAAATGGTTTCGATATGGTAGGAGTATTTGCTGATGTCAGAATATCTTGCATTGTTCTGTCAACTGCTTCAAATGTATGCCGATGCGCCATTGGGGCTTCATCCCAAATTATTAAATCTGTTTCTTGTAGCAAAAGCGCAAGTTTTGAACCCCTTTTAATATCACAAACGGAATCTTCATGTGGAGAAAATGGAATCTTAAACCTGGAGTGTGCAGTTCTTCCTCCTGGTAACAATAAAACAGCAATTGCAGATGATGCAACGGGCATTTACTCTTTTCCCCATAGATCTAAGAGCAGCTATAATGGTTTTGTACAAGAAAGTTTTGCCAGTTCCGCCAGCTCCGTTGACAAAAAACAACTTTTCCTCATTTTTTTCAACAGATTACAAAACGTTATCGTAAATGGTTTTCTGTTCCTCGTTCAACTGTCGGACGTAATTCGCGTGGTCTTCTTTTTCTCTCCTAATATCGAACCATTTTCTTCCCTGAGGAAAGAGTTGTGGATATCCTCCAATACCGCTTTACTTGGCAAAGGCATATCTGAGTAATCAGTTAGGGATTTCTCATGTTGTGTGAGGAGTTGCTCAATCTCAATCAAGGTATATTGCTGTAACTCTTCTTTATTGATCGCCAAGTTAGGGAAACTGAGGATTTTTTGTTGCTTACGAAGTATGTCGTCCGCCATATATTCCCAACAATGATTCCATAACCGAAATGGTTCAGAAACTTCACAGTAAATTAGTATCAAGACAAATAAGCTTCTTAGCAATTGTGGTGTTGCCCAATGTGATGCTTCGTCCATAGCATCATGCCATTCTTTATCTTCACCAAGCAAACCCCTCGCATAACAGGCTGATTTGAAATTTGTGTGTTGGGTACCTCCCACAGTTAAAAGATCAGCAAAACTTGTAGGACCTTTTGCGACATTGAGCAATGTTCGTAGATAATATAATTCTCCAGCTGCTGGATGAATATTAACTATCCTTCCAATGCTTTCTTTCCGTTTTCTCCTGAAATACTTTTTCTGGCTATTATCCCATCGAAACTTGGCAGGGAGCTCGACATATTTTAGTTGTCTTGCTTCTTCAGAATGTTTATTTAGTTCAAACCATTCTGTTAACATGGTTCTTCCGTGGCCATAACGTTCTTTCACTCTTTCTAAGTTTTCTGATTCATCAAATATTGCTGACTGATTCCCTGGAAGATGGAGGGGTAGCCGTTGTACCGGGGGATTGTGGTGATGGATATTGAACATGAATATTCTCCACATAGCTTCGCATGCTGAAAGATAACGACAGTCCAAATAATCGTCTATTTCATTTCTGTTCTTAATTTCTGATCTTGAATCTGCTTCTTTGCTACCATCAGTTCCCTTGTGTATAACCATTGTTGCTCGATCTACTCCTTTTGTAATGTATTTGAAAAGGTACTTGATTGCGCTAGATTTATTGCACCATTCGACATTGATGTGGGCCTTATACTTTTTCAAAATCTCTATATTATGCGGCACAACAAAACGGTTATCTAACTCGGTTTTCCCCTTTTTAACAAATCTTTCCTGATCGCGCCGTCTATATAGAACATAACCTGTGTCATCGACTCTAGTGGACTGAACAAAGGACTTGGGGAACTTTTTTCCGCACGTACCTTTATCCATGCAAGGGGAAGATGGACGATCTTTTCCACAGGGTCCGTGCATCATGTGTTGCTCTACCAGATTGTAGGCGATGGGATCAACATGTTTATCCGGTATTTCAGCTGAAATGAATTGATCTATGATATCTGGATTGACATTTTTTACTTTTCCTGGGAGCCACAGAAGGATGTGTGCATGCGGCAGGCCCCGCTTCTGGAATTCAATTGTATATACAACTGGTGGGAAAAATAATTAATGTTAGTGAACACCCATGTATTATTGAATGTTATATATTTAATGTAATTTTATTTTTGTTTCAGTGTACCTGCAACTGGGCTAGGGAAGAAAGTGCCTTTGTTGAAATCGTCTAGCAATTCATCTAATTTCATTTTGAAGACGTGACATTCGAGGTCTGGACGATCATTGGCTTCATCATTTCCATAAATCCTTAAGTGATTTGAGATTTCCTCCCACTTTGGATTTGTTGTCATAGTGATAAACAAATCAGGATTGCCAAACCATCTACATATAGCCATAGCATCGTGATATTTCTCTACCATGTAACGTGGGCTACCAGTGAAAGATGATGGTAGTATAACTCTTTTCCCAATAGATTGGGCATCAGTGTCACCTCTGAGAATTGCGTCGTTCACGTTGTTGTAGAGATCTGCTCTTAAGGTTTTTTGATTTGATCTACACCATCGCAGCCGGTCTTGTTCGATTGATGTATATGCGTCCACTATATACTGGTGTAATAAACGCTTGGAACGTATAATAGTCATCCCTTCTGCTAATCTGGTCTGAAGCTGATAAGCATAGTATTCTCGCTTTGTTATGCAGGTCCTGTGTCGATCTTGACCATCATTTTGAGCCATAGGTAATCCTTCAACAAACCCAGTACCACCATAAGGAAACAGGAGAGGATATTGGAGGGACATAAATAACGGGTTCGTATCTTTTATCCGTTGTAGTCCATTGGCCTTATGGTGTATGAGGACGTCTCTTTCTCTGATTGTTCCAATTAAATCTCCGACAATTAAGCCAGCAATTTCATCAGTTGATGGTAGATCATATTGTTTCCCACGGGTCTTGCGGCTAATAAGTGTGATATGAAATTCCTGGCCTCGCCCATTTTCATGGATGTCTCTTGCTTGTATATTGTTTCCCACGGGTCTTGCGGCTAATAAGTGTGATATGAAATTCCTGGCCTCGCCCATTTTCATGGATGTCTCTTGCTTGTCTAAATTTCTTTGCAAGAGAATTATATGTGTCCACTGTGCGGATCAAATCTTCAACTATGTTCTTATCTAATTCCCCAACTGATTTGGTGCGAGAGACTGTCGACATCCTATTACGAACCTCATTTGAAGTATCATATATATACAGTTGGGAGAACTTTGGTGGTTGTCCTTCCCCAGGTATCAACGATCCTATGCTGTGATAATTTTGCCCATGAATTCTGAAAGTGAATGGCCCATTCTGATGCATGACAGTTTTATCTATTTTTGCCCCCATGGATGTGAATGCAAAAATAGAGTTGTACGTCCTAATATTATGCTGGAAGTGAGGTGATTCCGTCAATAGGTTTTTAAGCAACGAAGGTGGTTGGGCCTCTGGTGGTAATTTAACTCTTCCACGTTGGCAGCAGATTGAAAACTCAGGAGAGTTATTGACCCTTTTTCGGTCAAGCCTTTCCTTTTCCCATACGATAGCATCAAAGTGAGGACACTGGAGCATTCCAAAGCTTTCAGTTTCAATGGGGAGAGAAGATTGTTTTCCGAATTTATTTTCAATGCCTAGTTCGAGTATAATGACATTTTAGATTATATTAAGAAGTAATAATTTGGAATTATGAAATTGCAACTGACGTTGAGGTTTTTTGCTTTTTTTCTTTGCTAATAATACTTGACGTCTATACTCTCTTGCAATTTTTTGTTGACCTGTTAAGTTTAGGGTAATTATCAACTACTATCGACATGGCAAACATGTGATTTGTTTATTATTTTGTTTTATTTGTAGTAAGCCAACCTCTGATCGGAGATAATGGTCTAATAACATCTGGTATCCTTTTTGCTCGTAGTATTTGACGACGTCTTAATCTTGCTATTCTTTGTTCTTCTGATATTCAGATGATTAATAGATTATATAAAATGGATATTAAGAATCTATATATATAATCAAATTATTGTTTTATTTATATAAAGTTGAAACGTAGCCTTCGTTTTCTAAATTATTACGATATAATGACATTATGATTGGTTTTTTAATATTTTTCTGAAAATAGAATATTTACATTTAAATTAATTCATATATGTTTTTTAAAACGTGTAAGTATATTTTTCTTCCTATTTTTATAAAAAATTAGTTTACTTAACATAAGATTAAAAAATATAAAAAAGAAAATTAAATTTAAACATATTTCAGAACTATTCAATTATCTATGTTCTACCACATTTTTTATAATTTGTCAAAATATATTTATAAAATAGGGAAAAATTGTAAAAAATAATTATTTTCGCTATTAAACACTTTTTTTTTTGCATCAGTATTATTAACTAAAAAAAAAACAAAAGTTTTGTTCATAACCGCAAGTTGCAAGAAAAAAAATTTGTTTTGAAAGTTAAGTATGACAAAGTTGTTTTATTTTAAAAATTTGACCGCAATTATACATTATCCTAAACTAATATAAATATAGTTTCGTTTTTATATTTTATAAATTAATAATTATAATTACTATATATTAAATTTATATATAATAAAATCTAATAATTCAAATTTGCCCAAAAAACCAGCACGGATCAAAATCTAGTACCTCTTCTAATAGAAATATCCACGTCTTGTATCCCGAGGAGCATTTCATCTGTATAACACATTATGTAATCCATGTTAGTATAAACTAATAATCCATTTTAAATAAACTCTTAAATGTTCTTTTAAATTAAAAGAATTTGTTCATAACGTGGGTAAATATTTATTTCAATTCCATCAATATTTATACTTTTTAATACAGACTATATAATTGTAAAACATTTAAATTCTCAGCCTAATTTCAAAATCTTACAGATCCTTTAAATTTTTTTTTTTTAATGTTTAATCAGGGCCAAACGCTTAGTAAAACATGTTTAAACATGTATTTTATTTCAATCGCTCCCATATGTGACGCTATATCACGCTTTATATAATAAAAGTTTTAGTTATCAAAAAAAACATGTTTAAATTGTAATAGATCCTTGACAAAAAAAGAAAAAGAAAAATTGTAATAGATCAATGCTGAACCCATGTCATTTATTTCTGAAATACGTACTGTTAAACATTAGTTATTAACTAAATATAATATATATTTAAAGATTTAGAGAATCCACATATGTAATTCCTATTTTATCGGGAGTACAGTTTTTTTTTTAACAAAGTAAAACGTAAGTGTAAAATTACTCAAAATACTACGACAATTGCGAAGTGAGTGAGGTTTGAAAATGTTAAAATAATATTTTTTTTTTTTTTAAAAAAAAATTGTCCATTAAAAACAAAAATTTATATGACATAATAAAAAATTAATGGTTTACAATGAGTAATTTTGTATTATTTATATAACCAATATTTAGTGCAGTAAACATAATTTTAGCAATGAATAAATGCAAATTACTTTTAAAATGATCAATATTTCATTTGTGAGTAACAACTAAGATCCTTTTAAAATTTTTTTAAAAATTGATCCTGACAACCATTAGAAAAATATATTAAACTCATATATATATGGAAAGCAAATTTATAAATTCTCACTTGGGTCTTCGGGTGCAGGAGATAATTGTCGTTTTCGTTTTTTGGATGCAGCTTTCCGTTTCTTCGATGTCTCTCCTTCCATTTATCCTTTTCCCAGTAAGCAATTATATGTAGATGTAACGAAGGGTTGGAGATGTCTCTCCTTCCATTTATCCTTTTCCCAGTAAGCAATTATATGTAGATGTAACGAAGGGTTGGAAATACATATGTTTGGGGTGAAATTTCAGAAACCTGATCAGACATATATATTTTTTCGTCAAATTTCTCTTCACAAATCATTAATAGTCGATTTAATTTTGTATATTAATAATGACAGAATAATAGGATGGAAATGTTAAAGCTGTTGGTCCATTAGATGAGACAGTTGAGAATTGATTCATTTGCACCGAAGAATTAATGGAAAGGAAAATAATAATGGGGAAGGTGTGAAAGAACCTTATGCCTTTGGTCCCTTTCTCGTTTTATACTCAATCTGCACTTAGTAGGCAACCTGTTTGGACAGGGTAATAATATAGAAACCAATAATGAGAATTAAGAGTATTGACAAACAGCTAACATTATAGTTAGTATATATCTTCAGAAACGTATGTACCAGTTACACCATTGACAAACGTCTTTGAAGTGACTATTGATCCTACATAAATCAGAGAACTGGATAAGATATGCTGATCAACTGAAGAGGGTTTATGGATAATTGTAGGAGGTAAGGAGGGAGAAAAGGTACCTTCTTCAAAATACAAATTGGTTGATGCGTAAGCAAACACACTTTGAAATTCGGCTGAGGGAGGGTGTTGTTTTGGTTCCCCAATTTCCTAGGATAATTAGGTGTGGTGGTTTGAAAGAGAATGTTAATGGTTTGGTGTTGTCACAGCCTGTAATTGACGTTTAAAAAGGTAATAAACGTTTTTTTTTTTTTTCATATGATGGGAAGGCAAAAAATTCGGGGTACAATAATTGAAATTGAAAAACCTTTAAGGAATACTTCCTAAACTGACGTTTCCAATTAATGCATATAAAGGCTCCCCAATCTGTAACTTAAGGTATATTAACATATATATTAACATATATCATGGAAATCTATGAGGGGTTAATTCTAGGGGTGGGTGTACGGTTTTTCGGTTTGGACACGGTTGTTTTTTTTGGTTTTTCGGTTTTACGGTTTTACAAAAACTAAGACCATATGGGTTTTATATGTAATTCGGGTTGGTTACGGCTTGGTTTTTACGGTTTTTCGGTTTCATAAAAAATAAATCCATTAAAAACCATACGTAATTTGATCTGGTTTGGTTGCGGTTTGGTTACGGTTTTTTTGTTTATTTATATTTTTATAATATGAAAAATTTATATTTATAAAAAATATAAATTAAAAATAGATACTAAATCTTATTTTATAAACGTAATTCTTAAACCTAAATTTAAATCAAATTATAAATGCTACAATCATTTACAATATTAGCATATATTATGAGATAATAATAATATTATTGACAATATATATTAAATATTATTTAAATATAATTTATCATAATTAAATATTAATATAATATATTACAAAATTTTAAATATTAATATAATATATTACAAAATTTTATAATTTAAAATAACATATAATAAATATATATAAATGTTATTACAATCATTGTAAATATATATATATATATATAATCTAATATAAACATTCAGTTTTTACAGTTTTTAACCAAACCAAACCTAAACTAACGGTTTTATGAAAATAATAACTAAATGGATTTTCGACCTAAACCATAACCAAACCAAACCTTCTACTTTGGTTTGATTTGGTTTTTTCGGTTATGGTTTTTTTTCCACCCCTAGTTAATTCCATAACTCTAGCCAGACCATCGTTTCTGATTCTTATTTGTAAGAGGAAGAGGAATAGTAAGTGGATTAACAAATGAGTTGTTATAGTATGAAATTATAAATATTTGTATTATTACAAAATTCTCAGATTTTGGGTACAAATAATTAAATGAGGCCATAACTGGTTAGAAGACTAAAATATTTTCCCTTTTGCTATTTGTAAGCAGCACCATGAACATCTCTGAGGAAAACTTGCAAAGCTATGGCTATGTGTTGTCCTTCATATTTAAAAAAAAAGAAAAAAACATAAACTGCAAGTAGGCAAGTTCACAAATGAGTTCAACAATAGAGTCTGAAACGGTTTTATTTTGAAAAGACTTTTGGAGTTGAGCATTTAGTCACGGGTACGCTTTCTGCTCACTTTCTTTGTTTTTCCATCCAAACTTGCGCTTCCTATTTCTTGTACCACCTTCTGGTCCGCCTGATCAGTGTCTCTTGATATCTGTAACATGTGGCAGCTGTAAACTTCCTGTTTCACAATTACAGGTTTGTATCCATGGCAAATTAATAACTTACAGATGCTGCTTCGCCATCAGTTGGTAGTGGAGTCATGGAGGAGACAGTGAAGGTACGGTGTTTCGGGGTGAAATTAAACGGAGTGACTTTGATGTGGAAACAAAAGCGCTTCCCAGTCAATCCTATGTTTCGGGGTGAAATTAAACGGAGTGACTTTGATGTGGAAACAAAAGCGCTTCCCAGTCAATCCTANNATGAAGGAAGGTTTTTGAAAATATTAGTAGTCATTAGCTTACTGATTCGAGCGCTAGATTTTGAGCAGTTTTAGACAGCAATGTATTCATTGTGGCATCAAACACTACAAACGTAGCAGCGTCTGTATCATCATGAACATTAAGTTCGACGCGGTACCTGTAGTAAACTAATTCAGCCAGCTTTCATTTACAGGACGATAGTCTAATATTAACATCTTTAGGCAGCTAAAACAGTACCTATGCACTCCTGTTACATGTGGTGTTGCACATCTGGTACACCGCAGATCTGGACCATAGTTTTCCAATTTCCTTCTATATGTCTGGCACGACAGATATGTCCAACCATTTGTTGGAGACACTTCTGTTATAACAGCTGAACAGATGAAGTCTTCATCTTGAATCTACATGTTAATTGCGAAATGTTATTTATTGATACAAATGAAATGAAACAGTAGAGTAAGACATGACTAAGTTCATGGTATATGTGTAACCTGTTCAGTTGGATTCCCCACATAATTATGGATATCTTTGATGGTGAGCTCCTCCTTTTTATTAATGCCACTTGTAGTATCGACGCGGCGGAAGGACAATTCTTTTTGAATTGATAAAATGACAAGTAAAATTATTGTAAACATTAGTTTATCTCCATTAATATAATCCCACAGTACTGATTTCAAATGGAGCAGAAATCTATTAAGCCTTTGGTAACAAACATGTACACACCTTTGAACAAATGCTTGAATGGCTTCTATTTTTTTGTCATAGTAGAACTTGGTTCCATGTGTTGAGTTTAAATAATACTCTCCTGGAGACGAAAATGAATACAATGTCAGCTGCAACCCATAAAAAATCTAAATAATAAACAGGGAAGCATATCCTACCACCAAAAAAAGATGGGTTAACAGTTGTTACTATCATGACAACCTCCTCGGTTTTTTTCTGCGCTAGGAGCCCCCTAAAAGTGGTTGCAGCCTCATCCCAAAGTGTTAGGAACCAGGTTTCCGTTCTAATACAACACAAACAAAGTGCAAAGTGTTAGGAACCAGGTTTCCGTTCTAATACAACACAAAACAGAGTGAGGTTAAATTCTTCCACAAAATTAAAAACACACAAGTAGTACTAACGGGAAACTCACAGATTTATTTGGAAACGCACAACCAGCGGCTGGGTGGAAGTAGCATCTTCAACATTAGATCCTTCCACCATACGGATTTTACCAACAACATCTACAAAGGAAAAATGGTATTAGCACAGCCAAAATTAGTATATCGGACTATTTGTGTAGCAAAATCTGCAAGCAAAATGACCTGGGTATTCAAGGTGCGTATTTGCCAACAATTTCAAGTGTTCAACCGTGCGCAGCATGAATTTTTCATAAATGATTGGTTTTCCAAAGTCACTATTTATTGTTATGCTTGTCCTCGGCAGAAATCTGATAACATATTGATGTTCTGTGATCTTGTAGTGCGTATTGCAGCGGCCGACGTCAAAGTTTTGGACAGTGTAAATGGAACCTTCAAACAGACGGGGACGGAAAGTTTCAGCCAGAATGGTCGGGATGAAGGCGTTGATGACTGATTTCTGTGACACAAAAAAAATCATTGAAGTTAGTAAAATGGAAACTAATTGTATCAAACTCAATAAAATCGTTGGGAAAGTTTACACAAGAGAAGGGTATTACATCCTCATCGACAAATAAGAGGACAATGCCCATGGACTGAGTGTTTTTGGTTATGTTTCGATCATCCCAAGCTCTCATTAGGCGTGCCACAATCGGTTGGCATGCAAACCCAATACTCAACCTAGCAAAGGTAATGTGGTTAGTAGGAGCCATTGTACAAAAAGTCAGTGTTTCTTGTTTGTGATATAGATTTTGGAGTGAAATGGATGTTACAAACCATAGGAAATGATTTATAGAATGAAATGAGAGACATGTTAGTGGGATAATAAATCTTATACGTTTATTTGTTTTAGTGGGGAGGAAAATTAATCATATATAAATGACTAAAAATATGGGGTGAAACTTAAGAGTTTATAACTCCTAAATTATTTCTACCAATAAACCGTAAAAATGTTCAGTGTAAAAAGTACTCACGCACAATATTTTGAGACATTTTAAAAGTGGAGCTTATCTTAACTGAAACTATATTATTGATACATCAACATAGGTACCTACAACACAAGTAAGCTCCCAGTGTACAACTTTGACTATTTGAACCCAAAAAGGAAAAAAGAGAAAAACAGAAAAGGGCGTCTAAATGCACATAGATCTTTTGTCATATATTCGTACATAATGGTACCACCAGGTACTCACAAAACAACCTTTTAAATCAGATTAGTAACAATAAGGGGAAAAGGGGAGAATTAACTTCAAACACAACGATTATAATAAATAAATATCAATTCACTGAAAGCACATCGAGATATATAAGATGGTTAAGAAGAATATATAGTGATGCTATGACAACAAACACATAACATTGGAGGTGGAACTACCTTTACTTTTCCATCTACCAGGGATCATCTACAATTTAAATTACATTTAACTTTGAAACATGAACAGTTTCACCATACTGCAGACTGAATTTCCTACCATATCTATCAACCTTAAACTAAACCAAAATCAAATCATGAATAGACCTGATTACTGAAAGTTAGATATACATTAATACAAAAAGAACTGAGCAAATGGATAAAGACAGACAATGATAGTTTTCTTCCACTTCCCCATGATATGCAATGCACCAACCTACGAAGTGTTTGCACATATGAAAGCAAGCATAACATGTGGTTCTTGGACCATAAAACCAGACACGGAGAAACGCAAAAAAGAGGGTATCAATAACATTAAACATGTTGATGTATGTACACAGGAAAAATTCAGAAAGTTCAACTTACTTTGAATCAAAAGATGTGTTAAAAACCATGAATGATAACATAATTAGGCTGCAAGTGAATTATCTAAGCATCATATGTTTCAATTTGTTAGAACATACTTCATAAACTGCTGAAAATAGAACCTAACAATAGAAAGTAACATATTGTGACGATAAATGTTGTCGTCAGTGCCCAGAAATCCTAATATTCTTTACAGTTCAATGAGTTAACTCCATAAATCCATTAATGAGTAGCTTTAGAATCATCAAAAGCCAACAGTAAACACAAAGCAAATTGTAAAGTGATTACTCTATAGCAAAGGGTTTTGACTCAAGTAGATAAGTTCTTTAAACGGACGACGAGTCAAAATAAGATACTGAGAATAAATAAATGAAAGATTAATGAAGTTTGAAACTAAATTTAAGCCAAAACGAATCTGAAACATATTAGGACAAAAATGTACCAAATTGACATAATAGAGAAGTGCTTAAATCTCGTGAAAATCAAGCAGTTGAAATTGAAATCCCCAAATCATGAAACAAAACTAACAAAAATCCAAGCGGCAATACTTTATGAAAAAATTATGTTTTTTACCTCAAATCCACATCGTCGTATCTCCAAGCTCGTCTTGAGTCTTTAAGAACCAATTTTAGGGGGGAAAATATATATATATATATATATATATTAACCGGAAAGAAATAAAATGAAAATCTCCGAATCAAGAGGCAAAAAAAATAAAATAAAAAATTTGTTGATTCTAAGTAATGGGGAGGATTGAAACAATTGTCGGAGGTGGGGTATAAGAGTTATAGCGTAAACACCATTAATGGGAAAAATTATGTTGTTATCTTCGAGCTACTTCAAAATTTTGGGTTGAGGAAAAAAATCTGGTTTATGCTTCTTCTTGATTCCTGAGCGGATATAATAAGAATAAAGAAGGTTTGGGAGTTTAATTATTTTTAAAAAAGATAATAATAAATAAAAAATATAATCAGAAAATGGAAAAACAATTGGTATAAATGCTGTAAATGGTATATTAACATACTATAAAACATATATTAACCATATAATATATATGTAAATTTGTGTCCAGTATAAAATAGAAGTCTTATGTAGTTTTGGAAATTTATATTCTAAAAATATATTTATGTTGGGTGTTCTACAATTTTGTCATAAGCTATAAAATATATCTTTTGAGTTTTTGTTGACAAATAGGGGATATTCAGATTTAATTCAATAATACGATATTTGTAAGAGGAAGAGGAATAGTAAGTTGATTAACAAATGAGTTGTTATAGTATGAAATTATAAATATTTTTATTATTACAATATTCTCAGATTTTGGGTACAAATAATTAAATGAGGCCATAACTGGTTAGAAGACTAAAATATTTTCCCTTTTGCTATTTGCAAGCAGCACCATGAACATCTCTGAGGAAAACTTGCAAAGCTATGGCTATGTGTTGTCCTTCATATTT
>CM071718.1:18966292-18976952 GCA_036630335.1 Physaria fendleri | reverse complement strand
CTGATTTTATTAACCAGAATAGTTGGGTCAATGTTGCCTACGACAATAACTAATCTCTTTTCTGCATCTGCTTTTACAGAGTCAACGCCTGTAATCAAAAAGAAAGTAAAACATGTCAGATCCTTCTTAAGAAAGTTACATAATTTTGGTAAATATTGACATAAAGAAGGGGAACTTATGTCATATATTCAAAAAAAACTTTCGACACCATGGTTAAACTTAGGAACTTATATGTCAGATTATTCCAAACAATTCAAAGTACCCTAAACGTTAGTCTGGGAAATTTACATAAAAGAAGAAGACACAGATGGTACATCTCAACACTTTAAACTCCATAATTTTGGATAAACAGTAAATTTTTTGAGGTGTTAAGAGTTAAGACCATACAAAGCAAGAATAAACCTTCAATTTTCAGCAATTGTTTCTTCACTTTACGCTTACACCCTTCACAGTGTACATTCACTTTCAGAACACAAGTCTGCGAAAACCAAATCCGATTAAACAATTAGCTCAATAACGTCTATACAAATACACACACAAAAGCTCGACGAAGAGATAGAGAGAAGAAAAAGAGACATATACCGGAAGTTTCATAGGATCTTGTGTATTCATAAAGAGAAAAAGAGAAGAAAAAGAGAACATATACCGGAAGTTTCATAGGATCTTGTGTATTCATAAAGAGAAAAAGAGAGTTTTTATCTCAATTCTTTCACTCTTCTTTAGTCTACTCTATGCGTTTGAAAAGAAAAGAGAAGAATGGTGAAACACTATTCTAGAAGTAAAAAAGAGATGTGATTTTCACTCCTATCGGCATCTTAGTGGTCGTAGAGTTTTGCTCGAAACAAATATACCTGGTCCTGCATCATCATGGTGCTACAGTAGTTTGTAGACCTCTATGATGCCGGAGCTTAGCTCTTGCCTAGTCAAGTCAAAAAAAGTTATAACCAATAAAGTTATCTTCATCAAACTCATTCAATAAGTAAAGCATAAAAGGATCATAGGTTTACAAATTTGGTTGAAGACTTTCCACGGATCTGCTCCCATCCCATCAAGCTTGTTAATAAACGCAATTTTGGGGACTTCCTATCACCTCATTTGCCTATCAACTGTAATACATTGTCAGTACATTGTGAAGCTTCTCAGTTCTCTGGTCAAAACAATATGCTGCATTGGTAGGAGCTTTGAGCATCTTCCTTAGCAGCAGGATCTGAAGAATCAGCGTTGCCAGAGTTTCCATTCAATGTAGAAGAAACCTGTAAGAAAGAGGAAGAAATTAAGCAAGCAACACGATCATGGAGCTAGAAGTAAAGTAAAGACTTATCGGTATCAAACACGAAATAGCATCAGATGCTTTAATCACCTGTACACAAGGAACTTCAAAGGCAGGTCTAGTTGCAGGATCGCATTAAATTTACACAACCATCATGTACAATAAGACAAATAAAACTCAAAACCAATGAAGAGAAATACGGCAAAACTATACGAAATACAAAACCAATGAATCAAGTATTAACAAAAAAACTATACGAAATACAAAACCAATGAATCAAGTATTAACAAAGGGAATTCGATTTCTGCACCACCTGAAATTAAATTGAATCAGGCGCAAGGAAGAAGACTCACCAAAGTCAGAACGATGTAGTTTAGCAAATCAGAGCAAACAGCAACGTTTGGATAAAGAAGAAAACCGATGTCGTTCCATAGCTAGTATCTTCTTCCTCAAAAGTCTGCTTCTTCCTGCACAAAATGTCAAAACAGAGGCAATGTCACTCCATACAACTCCAGCTAAGTTTAATCTGTTGCAAGATTCAAACCGGCAATCTCAGCCATCGATTGATTCTGTTAAAGCAGAAAGTTCTGCTATAATCATCAATGCCTCACGTATCCTCTTAGGGCTATAGCAACACGAGTATTTAAACGAAAACCTTGACAATCTGGCTTCCATATCATGAAAAGTTGATTAATGTCATCATCAGTTACATCATTTGTCTCGTGAATTTTTCAGCCAACAATAAAAAGCATTAAAAAAAAAAGAAAGAAAAGAAAATGCTAGTTTTGTGAAGACTAAAGGCCAATTTTAAAGAAGGTGGTTTTGCTCTTGTACCGGAGAATCTGAGAAGAAGAATCAACAGCATCTGATGGTCTTGGTCTTTTGTTCTTGTTTCTTGTTCTTGTACCGGAGAATCTGAGAAGAAGAATCAACAGCATCTGATGGTCTTGGTCTTTTGTTCTTGTTTCTTGTGTTAGGTCTACTCAGTGTATCACCGCCACCAAATATTACCCAGTAGAAATCGAAAACCCTAGAAAACGGAAAGACAACACAATTGATAACACGATTTTGATTTGATTCAACAAAAATTTGAAAAAAGATCAATAAATTATCTTGGCGTTTCTATAGAAAAAAAAAAACCCTAATTAAAAATGCAAAGTTCAGGAGATGAAATCGATTCTAGGGTTAAACGATTTAGGTCGAAGTTGAAACCCAGATGGAGAAAGGAACAGTGAAAATCACTGAAGAATTACAACAAAATGGAGAATAAAAAGAGACAAAACAAAAGAACAAAGATGGAGAAAGTACCTGAGAATCTACCGCGAAAGTGTTGATAGAAAGTTTTAGGAAGTAGAGAACTTCACAAGCTCAAGCTTCTCCGTCTTCCTCTTCTCCTAGAAATCGAAAACCCTAGAAAACGGAAAGACAACACAATTGATAACACGATTTTGATTTGATTCAACAAAAATTTGAAAAAAGATCAATAAATTATCTTGGCGTTTCTATAGAAAAAAAAAAACCCTAATTAAAAATGCAAAGTTCAGGAGATGAAATCGATTCTAGGGTTAAACGATTTAGGTCGAAGTTGAAACCCAGATGGAGAAAGGAACAGTGAAAATCACTGAAGAATTACAACAAAATGGAGAATAAAAAGAGACAAAACAAAAGAACAAAGATGGAGAAAGTACCTGAGAATCTACCGCGAAAGTGTTGATAGAAAGTTTTAGGAAGTAGAGAACTTCACAAGCTCAAGCTTCTCCGTCTTCCTCTTCTCCCCCAGAAAGTAAGGCGACTCTTTGTATTTTTTTAGGTAGAAACTTACAAAAAATCAAACCTTTCATATTTTCATAGGAATAAACTGAAATAAAATAGGACACGTGGACATCCTAGTTAAAGAGAAAAAGACAACTTTATAGATATAGATAGTGACTTTTCTAACCTCTATTAATATTTTCTCCTTTTTCTTCTTTAGATACCATTAGCTTCTTCTTTAGATACCATTAGCTTTCAAAAGTTGTTTATACATTCTCTCTTCTCAAAGAGCTTTTCTTCTTATCTTCCCACAGCATTGTAACTAAAATGGGAAGACATTCTTGTTGTTACAAACAAAAGCTAAGAAAAGGGCTTTGGTCACCTGAAGAAGATGAGAAGCTTCTTAATCACATCACTAATCACGGCCATGGATGTTGGAGCTCTGTTCCTAAACTTGCTGGTTTACAGAGATGTGGTAAGAGTTGTAGACTAAGATGGATCAATTACTTAAGACCTGATTTAAAGAGAGGAGCTTTTTCTCCTGAAGAAGAGAATCTCATCATAGAGCTTCATGCTGTTCTTGGTAACAGGTAATGTTGTTGTCCCTTCTCTGTTTTTTTAACAGAGTATATCATCTACTTTATCTTAAGTCTGCTCTGTTTTAAAACAGAGGATCTTGTTCTTGATCATAAGCCTTCTCTGTTTTGTTCTTGTCTCTGTTCTGTTTTTTGACCAGATGGTCACAGATTGCTGCTAGGCTTCCGGGTAGAACCGACAATGAGATCAAGAATCTATGGAACTCAAGCATTAAGAAGAAGCTTAAACAAAGAGGCATTGATCCAAACACTCACAAACCCATCTCTGAACTTGACAAAGACACAACAGGCTGTAATGATCACAAGTCTCCTAGTTCATCTTCTGCAACAAACCAAGACTTCTTCCTCGAAAGGCGATCTGATTTCTCCGATTACTTTGGTTTTCAGAAGCTTAACTTCAACTCAAATCTAGACCTCTCTGTTACACCTGATTCTTCAATGATTCCTCCTCAGTTTACCTCCGGAAACATGGTTAGTTCTGTCTTTCAGACACCTATATCTGTAAAGCCCTCAATTAGTCTACCTGCAGACAATACTCCAAGTCCTGTCTCTGACCATATGAAATTGGCTGCACCAAATTGGGAATTTCAGACAAACAACAACCTCCTCAGTTTACCTCCGGAAACATGGTTAGTTCTGTCTTTCAGACACCTATATCTGTAAAGCCCTCAATTAGTCTACCTGCAGACAATACTCCAAGTCCTGTCTCTGACCATATGAAATTGGCTGCACCAAATTGGGAATTTCAGACAAACAACAACACATCAAGTTTCTATGACAATGGTGGATTCTCTTGGTCAATCCCTTCTTCTTCTTCTTCACAAGTCAAACCATTTGAAGAGATAAAATGGTCAGACTATATGAATTCACCGTACTACATTGGGAGTAATGTACAGAGTCAAACCTCTCAACCAATCTACATTAAATCTGAAACAGATTACTTAGCCAATGTTACTGATCCTTGGAGCCAAATCCAAAACGAGAACTTGGATACTACTGAAACTAGTGACGTCTTCTCCAAGGATCTTCAAAGAATGGCTGTCTCTTTTGATCAGTCTCTTTAGTCTTTCCTTTTCTTAATTCTAACATATGTAAAGAGAACAATAACATATACGATTATATAGATGCATATACATAAGTGTTCTGTAAAAAAAAGACCTGTCTTTATTTTTGAAGTGTGTTTCATACGTTAGATATTGTTCTTTCTTTTGCAAACCTGTCAGTATCATAGTATAAAACTTTTAATTTGCTATAAAGATTTGTGAATAGATTGGGAGTAATGTACAGAGTCAAACCTCTCAACCAATCTACATTAAATCTGAAACAGATTACTTAGCCAATGTTACTGATCCTTGGAGCCAAATCCAAAACGAGAACTTGGATACTACTGAAACTAGTGACGTCTTCTCCAAGGATCTTCAAAGAATGGCTGTCTCTTTTGATCAGTCTCTTTAGTCTTTCCTTTTCTTAATTCTAACATATGTAAAGAGAACAATAACATATACGATTATATAGATGCATATACATAAGTGTTCTGTAAAAAAAAGACCTGTCTTTATTTTTGAAGTGTGTTTCATACGTTAGATATTGTTCTTTCTTTTGCAAACCTGTCAGTATCATAGTATAAAACTTTTAATTTGCTATAAAGATTTGTGAATAGTATTCTTGAAGATTCATGAAAGGTCTGTGTTTTGTCATTAATTCTTTTGAAGAACAATGATGAACGTAATGATTCTGTTTCTGTTTGTTTCCTTGAATGAATTGTGTTTCAGAGTCACATCTTCACAATTTTTCAGACCCTGTAATGAATTAAACGACAAAGTAAAACATAGATTAACAAAATAAAACTCAAGTGGGATATTAGCTCAACTAAAGTACTTTATAACTTTATCTTTTTAACATTCTAATTTGAACATACATTATGTTATGTAAAAAATAAAACTCAAGTGGGATATTAGCTCAACTAAAGTACTTTATAACTTTATCTTTTTAACATTCTAATTTGAACATACATTATGTTATGTAAGGATGATTAATAGAAACATTGTGTTAGTCTAATTTAGAACACTAAAAAAACTAATCATTGTGAGGATGATTAATAGAAACATTGTGTTAGTCTAATTTAGAACACTAAAAAAACTAATCATTGTGTTAGCTTTTGATTGGTGCATGTTATGTAATGATGATTAACAGAAACACTTTGTCGCATTTTTTATATGATATTATAAATAAAGACAATGTAGAACTACATGACAATTATTGTAAAATGTGACAAAGATAATCATCTCTTAGTTTATGAGTTTTGCTGTCTTTTTTGTTCTTTCGAAATACCAATCTCCAACAGCTAAAGCAACCCCCTGTATGTAATAAAATTACATATAAGCTATCAATGTAAAACAAAACATGATCAAATCGAAATTATGAGAGGTTTTTTTTTTGTTAGCTAACCTTATTAGGGCCAGTAGAGTTTAGAGGAAACCATTTATCTTGTATCTCAGTTTGACAATGAGCCCATTCAGATGTAATCAACACTCCATTCTCGCTATTCATCGAAAATGTCTCTAACGCATCAACCATACTCCTCTTGAATACTACAAACTCAGCATTATCAAAACGATACTGATCAGCTCAAAGAGTGGTAGGTTTTGTTAGAATCTCAAATCGAAAGTTTGAAGAAATAAACACTAGTATATAAAGATATGAATTACTCGACTCATTGCTAATTGGTTTTAAGTTAGTTCTTAACATGGTATAAGAGTCTCGACCTAAAAAAGTGTTTTATTGTCGATCCTAAATGGGATTTTGGTTTGATATGGAACGAAAAACCCATATCTCGAAGAAACGTATTAGAATCTCACATAAGGAGTTTAAAGGGACTAGCATTCGTATATAAGATATAGGTTACTCCACTCGTTGCCTATAATCCCGAACAGGTTGTATGAAAACATAGTTATTACCTTCCAAGAAATGTTTCTGAGAAGGAGTGCATATGAAGTGAAAGCTACAATTATGCCAACTCCCACTAGGATCAAGAGATGGTGGAGCTAAAGTATTATTAATCTGCAAAGAAACAAGATTGTTCAACACAAGCAAAAACTCCATGATTCATTATAAACAAGGATCTAAAAGATAGAGATTGAACCTGCCATGAATCAAATCCTGAGTTGAGAATAAACAATGGAAACGGATCTAAAAGATAGAGATTGAACCTGCCATGAATCAAATCCTGAGTTGAGAATAAACAATGGAAACCTAAAATCGCGGATTATTTCTTCAGGGAAAAAACACTGTTGAGATATTGAAACCAAGTTAAGTAAAATGAAGAAACTATAGTATCTTTTCTATACTTAAACAGAAACACAAGAAATAATACGACGTAGATTGGATCAAGCTGGTCGTTTGTACAGCTTGGAGGAAGTGTGTCTTTCAAACCCTAAAAAAGGTTTCTTTTGTTAGCAATAACATTCAACTATATCTTCATATATCATCATCATCAAGACATAATATGTGATACGTGTACCTGAGTGTCTACAACACCAGAAAACAAACTCCTTATAGTATGACCTCCAGCGATATCAACGCTTCATTTGAAACATGACCAGCTATTAGAATCTCATATCGGAAACATAAAATAATTAACACTAATATAGTAAAAATATATGGATATTGTCAACTGGTTTTTGATTTTGAGTTGGAAAACCCATAGTATAAGCTTGAAAGAGCTTTGAACGTGTTAAAATTCTACATCGGAAACATATAGCACTAATATACTAAAGATATGAACCACTCCACTCGTTACTAATTGGTTTTGAATTGAAACTCACCTATCGAGGAAGAAGCCAGCATCACTCAAGCATTTTACTTTGGTGGTATCAGGAAACAAGTATTTGAAATCAACACATCTTAATATAGCTGAAAGACCACCAGCAGAACATCCACTGAGCAAAGCCTTAAACATAGTATGTATATTATTATAAGTTACCAACTTCAGGGTTAAAGATAATACTCAAATGCGAAGAAGCAAAGTATGAAATATATATGTACCTGTTTTGCCTTAATCATTCCTTTTGCCATCAAATCTTCCATGACAGCTAAAAATATACGTTTTCCTCTAAATTGAAGTTTTGCCTCCTATTTTAAAGCAAAAACATAAGAACTCTTAAGCTAATAAATAATCAAATATATCATGATCATGCATACGCATATATATATAATTTAGGTTACGGAAAAAAACATGATATTAGCATGATCATGCATACGCATATATATATAATTTAGGTTACGGAAAAAAACATGATATTAGGAAACATGGACATCCAACTCAAAACCAATTGCCAATTTGTGGAGGGATCCAAGTTACTTATACTATATTTGAATAATTGTCCAACTTCCGATGTGAGACAATTACCAAGATCAAAAAATTTCATTAATTTCTAAATGGGTACTTAAAATAAGAGACCAATAACAAAAATTCTGAACCGAACCGAAAAACTAAATGATCATGCCTAATTATATATATATATATATATATATATATAATCAAAAGGAAATTTTTAAAGATCTCTTTCCTTACGAAATTATTTTTAAAGATCTCTTTCCTTACGAAATTACCTCTTCATATATATATATATAATCAAAAGGAAAGAGATCTTCATAAGTTAATTACCTTGTTTTCACTATCACCAGAAAAGGATGCACCATCACAATACCGGACTTTTACTTTATTCCAATTGTAAAAGTCTGAAACCAAATAAAGAGAAAACATTCATAAACAATTTCACAAACATATTGTTTTTAACTTTTCACAAATGAATCTTAAGAGAAACCTGGATTTTCAGAGGCTTTATCACTTAGTATTCCTACAAAAGCCAACTCTTTCTCCATTAATGTAGATGATCCAAGACTACTATTCTTACGCCCCTGACAATCTTCTATGCTGTAGCACCACGCACCTCCCTTTCAACAAAAATTTAGCCTTGTTTAAGATAATGACGATTAGTAATATTCGATAGTATCACCTCACAATGAAACTCAATAATACCAACCACTAGATTACATCATAATTTCAATAATAATCGGCCGATTATATACAAATATTTTTTAAAGGCCGCAAGCCTATGTTTGCTCTGCTTGTAGTCATGTCTGGCTCTAGTAACACTAAACACAAAGAACTAAAGATCTTGAAGTAGGAACCTGTAACTGAATGAGCCAATTGTTTGCTCCTGAACCATATCCGCGATAGAAATGATATCCAGGTACTGACCCATCCAAACACACTGCCACAAAAAAGAATGTTTAAAACATTTGAAATCAAAATCATAATTGAAGATGAATGGGATAAAGAATGTTACCAGCTTCTTTATCAGTAGTGTTCTGGAGAAGAGTGAGTCCAACCATTAGAAAATGTTACCAGCTTCTTTATCAGTAGTGTTCTGGAGAAGAGTGAGTCCAACCATTAGAACATTAGTTCCATTAGAATCGTTGATCATGTCCGTTTCCATAAAACCCATTTCACCATTTACAAAATTGTTGAAGAAGATGAGTCCTGTGAGACTCAAACCCCACAAAAACGTTTTCATTGTGTGTGTGTGGATGATATGAATATGGAGATCAGTTTTTTATATAAACAAAGGAAACTAAGTTGAAATGAAGATAAGAGTGTGATAGACAGGTAGAGAAAAGATAATTGCAATAACTACCAGTTATAGAAGAGTTTTATTCAAATATTTTATTTCCTTAATTTAAGGATTCCAGATCATTATTCAGATTTATACCCTTATTTGACCATTAGGTTAGGAACATAATATTCTCTTGCAGATTTTGGACTACTTGAAAATCATTGGATTTCTCAAACATTTTGAAAATTAATATATAATAATACAAATAAACACATGGCCTTGGAAAATTAAAATATATTTCAGAGTGCAAATATTTTATGTAAACATAATTTAATGGTTTGAATAATTTATTTTTAGTTGGAACTATGAATTTTCAAGGTTTAGATACTCAAATAATTTAGCCCTTAGATATAAAGCCCAAAACTAACACAGCCTATTAAAGCCCAAACTAAAAGAGGCTTTAAAATAGCGGTAAAGCCCAAACCTAAAACCCAGCCCATTTAAAAACCGCGTAGCGAATGACGTGGCAGAAGAAACGTGGGGCACGATGATAATGATGTTATGATAATTCACGATTATCGAATTATGATTAGAAAAAAATTAGAAAAAAAGGCCGACAAAATAGTGTTATGTAAATTTATACATGATTAGGTAATAATTATGAGAAAACAGTCTCTTTAGCCCTGAACTATTGATATAAAGTCAGTTTGCCCTGGAACTTCATCCTCTTCGATGATAACCCTCACGAATACTTTGTCGTTCTAATTAACCCCTGAAACTTTACAATCTTCAACTTTAACCCTCACCAGAATTTTGACATTAATTATAAAAAAATTGTTGAAATCAACATGAACAAGAAATTACCTTCCTTTCCTACATCAAATCTCACATGTAATATCGTCGGTTTGAATTGCGGAGGATCAATTAGAATGACAAAGTATTAATGAAGTCTATCGTTGAGGAGAGTGAAGTTCTATAACTATCTGATTTTATATTAATAGTTTCGGGACTAAATAATAACAATCTTGTATTATTTTATAACCAATCGTAGTTATTACTCTATTTTATAACGTGTTATTATAATAGTTTCGGGGGTTAAATATTAACTATCGTAGTTATTACTCTATTTTATAACACATTGAATATTCAATAACGTGTCTATTGTAACAATCTTTCAACACCAAGCCCTGATCCATACATTTAGTCTTCGTTGACTTTTCACATTTTTTTTTTTTCTCAATTGAGAAAACAAAAGGCAAGTTTAATGCTTGTTTCTTCAATTTTCTTCCTTTATAAATCAATAATTCTCAACTTGTTACAGTCACACAACAAACAAAAACCAAAACAATGGCTTCTTCTTCATCAACTAAATCTCTCTTCCTCTTAATCTCTCTCACCGTCTTCTTCTTCATCTCCACTTCTGC
>CM071718.1:18955716-18966192 GCA_036630335.1 Physaria fendleri | reverse complement strand
TTTTTTTTTTTTTTTTTCTTTGATAACCCAGGTATCCCAACACTCGCCGACAGGACAGGAGTCCACGTGTTAGACTATCGGTTTGCTCGGGCTAGCCACGTGGGCGGTCAAATGGCACTCCACATGTCGGCTCCTGGAACGCTACAGCCCGTATGTGAATACCGCAGTGGCCGGGACTCGAACTCATGATGGCGGATCCTCAACTGAGGGTCCTTTACCACCGGAGCTAGAGGCTCCGGTTTGATTTGGCTAGAGGCTCCGGTTTGATTTGACTACTTAGGTCACAAAATAGCACTTATGTTAGAAAAACTAAAATTTAAACGAAAATTTTTCCAAAAAATTCTCTAATTTATTATTATTTTCAGAATTTTTCTTTTAATTTTTTAAATGTCTCTAATTTTTATATTATTTTCTTTATTTATTTTTATTTTTGTAAAAAAGTTATTTGAAAATTTTCTGATTAGTTTTTTTATTTTCTATATTTTAAAAAAATTCTATAATTCTTATTCTTAATTTAATTATTAAAAAAAAAACACAAAATGTCATGTGGAATTTACTTTTTAAAAAAAAAAATCAAAAATCTACATCATATGTACATAGTATATGACTAAGCATGTATTTTTTCTTTGATAACCCAGGTATCCCAACACTCGCCGACAGGACAGGAGTCCACGTGTTAGACTATCGGTTTGCTCGGGCTAGCCACGTGGGCGGTCAAATGGCACTCCACATGTCGGCTCCTGGAACGCTACAGCCCGTATGTGAATACCGCAGTGGCCGGGACTCGAACTCATGATGGCGGATCCTCAACTGAGGGTCCTTTACCACCGGAGCTAGAGGCTCCGGTTTGATTTGGCTAGAGGCTCCGGTTTGATTTGACTACTTAGGTCACAAAATAGCACTTATGTTAGAAAAACTAAAATTTAAACGAAAATTTTTCCAAAAAATTCTCTAATTTATTATTATTTTCAGAATTTTTCTTTTAATTTTTTAAATGTCTCTAATTTTTATATTATTTTCTTTATTTATTTTTATTTTTGTAAAAAAGTTATTTGAAAATTTTCTGATTAGTTTTTTTATTTTCTATATTTTAAAAAAATTCTATAATTCTTATTCTTAATTTAATTATTAAAAAAAAAACACAAAATGTCATGTGGAATTTACTTTTTAAAAAAAAAAATCAAAAATCTACATCATATGTACATAGTATATGACTAAGCATGTAATTAACACTGATGTTGAAATTGATCAATTATATATAGTTCAGATATTAATTTTAAATTTTTAGGTAATTCAAGTTAAAATTAATTTGGTATCAAAGTTCAGATATAAAACCACATTATTAAAAAAATCTAAAGTTAAAATTAATTTGGTATCAAAGTTCAGATATAAAACCACATTATTAAAAAAATCTATGTTGTTTTTGGCCATATATCCATAGTCAGTTCATTTGTTGTAGAAAAGTAAACAAGTTCATGAATCTTAAGATTTTCTTTGCTCATTTTTTACCATTTTTTTTACTGTAATTTTTTTTTATATTCATCTAGAAGGACAGTACAATAATTATAACAGATCCAAAGAAGTAGAGGTGAGTCCAAAAGCTGACAAATTAAAGACTATACCCTAACAAATGCGTGAAGACAACATTTTAGTTGACTTAGGCATATAGACAATTAAAGATCAGTTTTACGAGGACAATTCAATTGGTATTTGGTTTATGAATTTGTGTAGTAAATGAAAAGTATTGATTGTTTTTTGTTTATAAGAAAAAGATTAGGTTTTAATATATTAAACTTGATTAGTCAAATTAAAGTATTGAAAGGTATAGTTTATTTATTGTGGAAAAGTAAACAAGTTCATGTATCTTTAAGGTTTTCTTGATCATTTTTCTTAGTATTTTAAAGTATGGAACGCCAAAATTGACCAATAATATAGAAAAGATTAAGAGCTCAATAATTATTTTTCTTAGTATTTTAAAGTATGGAACGCCAAAATTGACCAATAATATAGAAAAGATTAAGAGCTCAATAATTAGCATATTATTCAATAATTAGCATGTTTAAAATTGACCATAAAATTTTAAGTAGTACTATTAAAATATTTATATAACGTCTCACAAAAAAAAAGAATTAGCATTTTTTTTTTTTTGATTAATCTCAGGCCAGTATTTTTTTAATACTAACTATAGATTTTTAGTGTTATTTTTTCGTTTTTCTAATGCAAAATATATTTATTAATTATTAAAAATCTTGAAATTTTCCTCTCTGAAATTACGCATGTGTTATCTTCTTCGAAAATAATCTGCAAATATTATTTTGTTAAAATTTAACGTTTTAATTAATTTTAATTCCGTATCAATAAAAGTTTGGTATAGATTATAATACTGGCGGAGCCAGAAATATATAAATTATTCACAAAATAAATGTTTATATTGTGACCTATAATTAATAAGAGACGTAACGTATATTGTAACCACTTGTCAATTTATTTACCCAAAAAAATATTTTATATAAATCGGATCACACTATAAATCAACACTCCTTCACCATCCTCAAGAGACACTTCATTTAGATAAAAAGAAGAGAGATGAACGGTGAAGAAAAGGTGGTCTGTGTCACCGGAGCTTCTGGTTACATTGCTTCTTGGATTGTTAAGCTTTTGCTCCTCCATGGCTACACCGTCAAAGCTGTCACCGGAGCTTCTGGTTACATTGCTTCTTGGATTGTTAAGCTTTTGCTCCTCCATGGCTACACCGTCAAAGCCACCGTGAGAGATCCAAGTTTGTTCCCATCTCTCTCTCTCTCTCTCTCTTTTGCCTTATCTAGAAACACCAATTTTACACAAAAAGAAAAGAATCAATTACGAAAAATACCACTTCTCTCTTGGAATCTTGTGAGAAATAGCACTATTGATTTGGGTGTATCTGACATATACCATTTTTTGTCTTTTACCGAGGCGAAATTACCAAAAAACCCCCTGAAATCGTTGACCGAATACGATTTACCAAAAACATATGGGTAAACGTGGTAAACGGATCATTTAATTGTTATATATTTTTTTTTTGTGTTAAAGTGGATAAGAAGAAGACAAAACATCTACTAGAACTTGAAGGTGCAAAAGAAAGACTTAAATTGTTCAAAGCAGATCTTTTAGAAGAAGGTTCTTTCGAACAAGCTATTGAAGGTTGTGAAGCTGTCTTTCATACTGCTTCTCCAGTTTTCTTTGCCGTCAAAGAAGATCCTCAGGTATGTCAATACTTTGAAATTTAGTTGTGTCATTTGATTAGTAGTTATATAGATTTATGAGAATGAGTCCTATCTCGTTGACCAAGAAAATATTGTTAGAGTCATAAGTAGGTATGTCAAGTGGGTCGATCCACCACACCCGGCAAAAACTGACAAAAATTTATCATATATATACCCACATTGTATTTTATGTGGGTAAAAATATTTGAAATGCATCATATCAGCAAAAATTGCGGAATCTACAGTCTACTTGCATAATACAAAATTAAAAATATATATAAATCTGTTAAAAATCCTCAAGAATCCGCAAAATTCTGTAGAAGCCTGCTAAAATGCGTAAAGAAAAAAACTCGCCAAAACTTGCAAAGCCTTTTTAAAGTGCTTGCTAAACCCCTCAAAAAGAATCTGCCTATACCTGCAGAACCCACATATAAAACCCACAAAAAATCAGGTCCTTTCGGTCTAGTCCTACAAAAAAAAATCTTACAGGGTAACATAATGTTCTGTCCTATCTCTCGACCAATAAGATATTATTAAAGGCCTAAATATGTTTGTCAAGCGGGTCGACCGGTCTGTTCTGCGGCCCATCCCGCCAAAACCCACAAAATTTATCAAATTCTTATCCATGCTGCTTTTTATGTGTGATAAAAATGCTTTCGCCAAAACCCACAAAATTTATCAAATTCTTATCCATGCTGCTTTTTATGTGTGATAAAAATGCTTTACCTAAATTCATATTTGCAAAAATCGGCAAAAATTGCAAAACTCTGTAAAAACATGTTCAACATCATCAAAAAATAGCTTGCAGAACAATAATTTACGAGTATCTATTATAGTGTTAAAACCCCGTAAAAATCTGTAAAAATCATAAAATCTGTAAAATCTTGCTAAAATTGTAAAGAAAAATTCGTTAAAAAACCGTAAAGCCCACAAAAACTTGCTAAGACCCTGAAATACAGGCGTGACCCGGATATAAATCCGCAAAAAATAAGGTCAGCCCTATTCCGCAAAAGAAAGAATCTATTTATTTTGTCTCGCATCCACCCTACCGCAAGCCAAAACCCGGGACAGATCAAAATTGATATATAAACTTTGTTTTTGTATCAGACTGTCACATGCACTAATCAAACTTGGTTGTTTTGTATCAGACTGAGCTTATTGACCCAGCCGTAAAGGGTACAATGAACGTCCTCAACACATGCAAAAAACATTCCTCAGTCAAAAGGATCATTCTTACATCATCCATGGCTGCTGTTCTTTATAGTCAACCTCCTGTAACACCAAACGACATAGTGGACGAGTCTTTCTTCTCCGACCCAACTCTATGCATGGAGACAAAGGTCCTTTACATTTATTTTCTCAAACATATCATTTTTTTGGCAAGATTTCAAACATATCATTTTCTTGAAAATTCACATTTATTTTCTCAAACATATCATTTTTTTGGCAAGATTTCAAACATATCATTTTCTTGAAAATTCGTATTATCTCATAATCCTTCCGTTTCAATATATAATGAGTTTTAACACTTTTTTTTTTCAAAATATAAGAGTTTTCAGTTTGTGATAAATGAAATAAATATTTAAAATTATTTATAGTCTTGTAATATTGTCTTCTTACTGGTTGAATTATCTAATTTTCTTTTGCAATAACCTTTTTTTTTAAAGAATAATAACATTTAAACACACTAAATTAATATTCCCTTTATTCTTTAATATTTGATGTTTAGATTCTTTTTTGTTCCATATTATTTGATTTCTTACATTTTTTTATATACTTATTGTAGATTTCAAGAATAAGTAAATATAATTTATTAATTTTTACAAATACTATTGCTTGATTTTGGTTAGAAATGGTTAATGTTTTGATAATGAATGTAGTGATTAGTAATAAATTATGTATTTTTAATATGTGCGAAAAGATTAAAAAATCAATTATAATGGAACGGATGCAGTATAGTTCTTAAAATTGCGTGTTTTGAATCAAAACTCCTTACATACCCCGAAACGTAAGGAGTAATATTTATTTTTTTCTATAGAATTGGTATCCACTCTCTAAGATATTAGCCGAAACCGCAGCATGGAAATTTACAAAAGACAACAACCTCGACATGGTCGTGTTGAATCCAGGATTCATCTTCGGACCAATTCTACAACCAACTCTAAATTCCTCAGTAGAGATAATTGTTGATCTCATAAATGGTAAGAACCCTTTCAATAGTAATTGTTGATCTCATAAATGGTAAGAACCCTTTCAATAGTAAACACTACAGGTTCTCAGACGTAAGAGATGTTGCTTTAGCTCATATCAAAGCATTGGAGACTCCTTCAGCTAATGGTAGATACATCATTGATGGTCCAAGTATGAGTGTTAATGAGATTAAAGAGATTCTGCATGAGCTGTTTCCTGAGTTATCTATTGCTGATATGTAAGTTCTCTTCTCTTTAACCTTTACTAATCATTATTTAAATTTACGTATTTTCCCAAACTCCTAACAACGCGTTTATCCCCAACTTTGGATTTCTTCCATATGCTGCTAAAACAAAGTTTTTACTCGTTTTAGTACTCAAACTTCGATAACCACTTCAATTTCAACCCACTGAGGTTTTTGTTTCTAACATAGTTTAAACCAGTTTTAATCGGAAAAATAGACTCAGATCAGACCTGGTTTGATATCCGAACCAGTAGAATCGTATTCAATGGTTTTCACACCATTGTTCTGCTAGTTCGGATATTTTTCCGTGTCTGATTTGAAGTTAATTTTGCATTTAAAATTGGTTTAAACTCACTTAAAGGTAAAAAAGTGCATTTTCAAGGTATACACTCTCCGTGAAGTTGAAATTGAAGTGATTATGAAAAAAAAAGTGCATTTTCAAGGTATACACTCTCCGTGAAGTTGAAATTGAAGTGATTATGAAAATATGAGTACTAAAATAAGTAGTGTTTTGTTTGAGCGGTATATCGAAAAAATTCAAATTTGAGCGGTATATCGAAGAAATTCAAATTTGAGCATTGTTAGGGAAGAACGCGTTGTTAGAGATATTGTAGAGGGAAAAATACAAATTTGATCAAAGGTTTCTAAATGCTTCTGTTGGTCTTTGATCTTGTTTTAGGAAGGATGAAAGTGAGATGAATGAAATGGAGTGTAAAGTTTGTACAGACAAAGTGAAGAAATTGGGAATTGAGTATACTCCTATGAAACTATGTCTTAGAGACACCATTGTTAGTCTCAAGGAGAAATGTCTTCTATAATAAGATTATGTATGTATGTGTAATCTACATTTCAGAATCTTCTATAATAAGATTATGTATGTATGTATGATTGTTGCATGCTTATAATATTTGCAATATGGCAAATATGCATCGTATTAATGTTGTAACGAAAACAAAATAAACAATTTCCTCAATTTAAGAAGCAATCATGTGAGTTATTTGAAATTTAAGATGTAACTTGAATTCTTAAATTATTTCATATCCAAAACAAATTATATTATTTCAGCACAATCCAAGAAGTTGAATTATATTGTGTTTCATACAAACTCGTATTATTAATTAGCATATCAAGAATCTTTAATGTTCGCGTTTACGATCAAATGAAACACTCAATTATTTACATGTAATTAATTCATGAAAGGACAAGATATTTGGCTTGTAGTAAACCACTTCTATATATTCTCCGTACGTTCTTCTCATATAAAAACTTTAATCATGTCTCTCTTAGACAGGCCCGGCCCAGAGCCCAAGCGACCAAGGCCTGGGTCTAGGGCATCAAAATATTTTGGCCTTTTTAAGGGCATCAAAATTATGGGCTTTTACTGAATTAATTTTCCACATTTCTAAAATTGATATCTATTTATTAAACATCTTTTCTCTTCCCCTTTTTGTTGCATCACGTGATGTTTCAGTTTTCAACTTTTTGTTTTACCTTTTTTTCTAAATTTAATCATTTAAATTATGGGCTTTTACTGAATTAATTTTCCACATTTCTAAAATTGATATCTATTTATTAAACATCTTTTCTCTTCCCCTTTTTGTTGCATCACGTGATGTTTCAGTTTTCAACTTTTTGTTTTACCTTTTTTTCTAAATTTAATCATTTAATATATTAATTAATATTAAATTAGTTTTAAAATGTTGGTTTTCGAAATTAAAGTTTTTTTCTCCTAATCTCACATCTATGTTTAGCCTCCAGTTCCAATTTGCCATTTTTTTTTAAAAAAATTCTTTTTATTTTTTCAAAACTATTTGATAATTTTTCTTTACTTTTGAATTATTTTTTTCACTATTGTGGTTTATCATTTTCAAAAAAAAAAACTAATAACATGAAAAAGTCAACTATAAAAAATTTAAAAAAGACCAAATATATCAATGAAATCTCCAACTAATTCTTTTCGTAGATATATAAAGAGAATTGAAAATTTTATATTAAATTAGTTTAAAAATTTTTGGTTTCGAAATTAAAGTTTTTTCTTCTAATCTCATATCTATGTTTAGCCTCCTGTTCCAATTTGCAATTTTTTAAAAAAAATTTTCTTTTTATTTTTTCAAAACTATTTGATAATTTTTCTTTACTTTTGATTTATTAGTTTCACTATTGTGGTTTATGATTTTCACAGAAATCTAATAACATGAAAAAGTCAACTATAAAAATTTGAAAATAAAATTTAAAAAAAGACGAAATATATCAATGAAATCTCCACTAATTCTTTTCGTAGATATATAAAGAGAATTGAAAATTTCGAAAATATTACCATTGTTGACAGTGAAAATGTCAATGATATTAACTATACTAGCATTGAAAATGGTAATTCAGATAAACCTAATCAAAGCATTTTTTTAATTTAATTGAAAATTTATCAATCAAAATAAGTATAGATAAAAAAACTCGACTACGTGAGTTTGATAAATGATTTTGCAGTAAAAAAATTCAAAGAGAATTGTATTTTCTTTTTTTTGCCATAGTTCGTTTATAAAATTAGTAATATTCTTTTGAAATAATTATTGTTTGTATAATATTATAAAAAATATAAAAGGCATTAATTTTTTTTTTTTGCCTAGGGCATCTAAACTGATTGGACCGGCCCTGGACCCGCAGCCCAGAGAACCTAAGGGCATCTCCACTCGTCAGCCGTTTCTAAATTGAAGAGAATCAATATTTTAATAATAAAATAATTTTTTTGCCTAGGGCATCGAAACTGATTGGACCGGCCCTGCTCTTAGAACAAAAGAGAAACTACTATACAAAACTCTGTTCGCTGTCGTGTTTTATTTGATGAAGCGTTTCCGAAAAATTACAAACATCACATTATTTTAGTCATTTTATAATGATTGGATTTAATAATCTTTAAGCTTGAGGTGTAATAATAGCAAAACTGTTACTGTATTTGTTTTGAAGGCTTTCGATAAATGGGCCATACAAATAGAAAGATCTAAGGTAATATTGGGCTGTTTATAGGTCCAAGCATGTTTAGGTCTTCTCATTTTAAACTTAAATGGTTGTATTATAATAGTTAATAATCAGTACTACTAACCTAACGGCTCTATTGTCAAATCACATCATACCAAGGTCACATACGTATAGGCTATAGCCGTTGTAATACATCGGTAAAATAAAAATCTTACCGTTGGTAAAGTTTTTGAAAAATGAAGAAACTTAAATAGTTTAATTAGTAAAATATTAAATCAAACGGCTATATGTCAAATCACATTAGTACAAATGTCAAATACATATAGCCGTTGAGTAATACATGGGGAAATAAAAATGTTACCGTTGGTAACTTTTGTAAATATCTAACTTTGCCTATAAATACTCTCCTTTATCAAAGGTTTTTGCTGCACCAAACACTCTCTTACTTCAAATTTTCATTTGCTTTAATGTTCTAAGTAAGAAATTTTCAGATAGAGAGAGACATTATCGTCACCACTACAAGACTCCAAGCTATTATTCTACATGCCCAAGGTATCTGAGTTACAAACCAAACACACTTTTTTTGTCTCATTCTAGTGTTTTCGCAAACACTCTCTTACAAATTTTCATTTATTTTGATGTGTATAGAGAAAGATCGAGATAGAGAGTGAAGCATCGTAGTCACCACTTCACTACAACTTCTTTTGAGAGCCGAAGATGTGTCTTTTTTTTTGTCACTTTTGAAGTTCATCTTGCAAACTGAAAACTACACTATCTCTTTGGTCTCAGTTGTGGTCGTACCATAAGGAGGGAGGAAAAAACAGATCATCTAATGAGCTAAGTTCTTCTATTCATATACTTTTTCTTCGTCAGAATGTCACATTCTTTGCTAAAGTGGAGTTTTTGTTTAGACAAATCATTTTTTGCTTCTTCTTCTTTTGATTCTGAAATGTATAGCTGAAATTTCAAATTATTTTTGATTATGTGAGTTTTTAAAATTTCTTATATAGTTTTTAATCAAGGTTTTAATCGAAAAATAAAAATTAAAGTGGTAAGTTTTCATCATTATTGTGAAACAAACCGAATTTGACATGCTGTCCGAAAGTTATTTTGGTCCGTTAGACATGATCGGTTCAACATGATGAACAGAATGTGAATTTACCACTTAAATTTTTTTAAACTTTTTTTATATTAGACAAAAGTTATAAAGTGTTGGATTAATGTGGAACAAACCGAACTTGGCATCCTGTCCAAATTATATTTGGTCTGTTAGCGATTGTTCAAGTTCAATATGTTCTCGCATATAATTTGATGCTTAAACTTTTGTTTGGAATAAAAATAGTTTACGATTAATCTTTGATATTTTAAATTTCCAAATTATATTTGGTCTGTTAGCGATTGTTCAAGTTCAATATGTTCTCGCATATAATTTGATGCTTAAACTTTTGTTTGGAATAAAAATAGTTTACGATTAATCTTTGATATTTTAAATTTGATAATTAAATATAACTCTATTTTTTTATTTGGACTGAAAATATAACTCTATTTATAACTATTTTAATCTAAATAATCTTTAACTTTTAAAAAATTGTTTTAGTTGTTACTAAGAAATAATTTTGCCATAAATTTTATGTAAATTGTTTTCTTATTTATCTAAAAGATTAATTTTACTCTTTTTCATGTTCTTTTCATGTTGGAGCAAAATGAGGAACGCCAAAAAGACTAGATGATGCTATGAAGAGTGTTTCGTAAATATTAAAAGTAAAAGTGAAGGACTATATTATTTATCATGTAATTTGTTATGTCTCTGATTTTTTTTTTTTT
>CM071718.1:18943678-18955698 GCA_036630335.1 Physaria fendleri | reverse complement strand
TTATATATTAAAGAAGAGAATGAAGAAAATATCTTCTAATTTTTTGATAAAGCGAATCAAAATTATTTGTTAATCAAAATTAAGGATTAAGGAAAGCTTCAAGTTATTATTATTGTACCTGTTTCTTTGAGATGACACTTTGAAGTTTGAACACTTATTTTATCTATCATTTTGTTTTTGGCCACACTTAAATAGATATTAAAAATTATATATAATTATGTCTTTTATTTTCTCATTTCTCACCAATTAAATTGGCCATATTAGATTTTTGATAAATGCTATATATATTCGGGATCCCATTTAGTAAACCTAATCTTCTTCCTTCCAAAATCCACGTAAGACTAATAATGATGAATAGGACTAAAATTTACAGAATTGCACGCAAAATGCTCGAGAAGATCGGCATTGATCTAGCTGTAGAGGTGGTGAAAGAAACGTACCGTTCAACTAAGGAAGTACTTCGTAAACTTCTTGAAAGGGAAGGTCGAGATGAAGAAGATTTTTCGGTGAAGACGGAGTTTGATCTAATATGTATGTATGTATGTGTAATCTACATTTCAGAATCTTCTCTTTTTATCAAAAGACATTGAGAGGACTATATGCTTTTAACTTATTGTACTTATTTCTTTCAGATGACACTTTGAAGTTTGAACACTTATTTTATCCATCATTTTGTTTGTGGCCACACTTATATATATTAAAGATTATATATATGATTATGTCTTTTATTTTCTCATTTCTCACCAATTAAATTGGGCCATATTAGAAAGAAATTCAACCATAAAAGTCATATTTTCTCATTTTTAATTGAATTTAATATATTATTTGCCTTCTTTTCTAAGTTTGATCTTTTTCGCCAACACAAATCACAAAAACACAAATCACAAATGAAATGATCAATTTGTGAAAAAAAGCAAATGATGGGAGCAATAATTAGTAAAAATAGAAGATTGTTATGGAGAAAACTTTATGAATTAAATAGAAATTATAGAAAGAAAAAATATTAGTGAAAAGGAAATTAGTACAAGTGCATGCATGTGCTAATGTTTCATTTGATTATGAGATTAATGCTTAAACAGGCCAATTAAAATGCTTTACAATTTTAAGGTCACTTCTCATTGGGCCCTCTTTTCTTTTTCTCAATGACTTCATCCTCATAATCTAAATTTACTTTTTAATACTGATAGAATAATTATAAATTCACACAACAAAAATGCTGATAAATCTTCAATCAACATCATTGTAGACTTTATGATGTAACTCTTTTTTCACAATTCTCTACTAAGAACATCTCCAATGGCAACTTCAAATTTGAAGTTTCTTTAATTTCAAATTTGAAGTTTTTATGAAACGGCTCAACTTCAAAATAAACTTCAAATATTTTACATTTTGCACAATAGTCCTTGATGTTGTAATTTATAATATATTAAAATTATTAAAAGTTCAAAATGTCTATATTATAACCAATATTAAACATTTTTTTTGAACTGAAACCAATATTAAACATTTATGTTTTAGAATTAATTTTATGTTTTAGAATTAATCAAGTGTTATCGCTTTAACATGTAGTTTTGGAAAAAAAAATTTGATCTAGTATATTATATTTCAAGTTTTTTTTTTTTTTTAATGTAAGATCGATTCGAAATGTTATATACAATGTTTAATCGGCATTGTTACTATCGGTTATATTCATATTTTATATTAAAAAAATATATTTTAGATATTTGATACTCCTATTTCTTATCCAACCAGTTTGTACATTCTCTCAGGGACCAAGTATGATTATTCCAAATCTCTAACATCAACTCAATAAGATATCTCGAGGTTGTATTTTTATTTGTTAGCAAATTAAGAGAATTTTCTATTTCATAATATAAGCTACATGTCACGAAAAATCATTTGTTCATGAACAAATGACAAGGTTTGATATTAATTATATAAATTGTAATAAATATAAAATTACAAGGACTTGAAATTAAAGACTTCAAATTTTAAAATCAACTTCAAATATGAAGTTGGATTTAGAGAATTTCAAAATTTGAAGTTTTGAAGTTGTTGTTGGAGGGAAAAAAACTTCAAATTTGAAGATTTGAAGTTGTTGTTGGAGATGCTCTAAGACAGAGCAAAACCAACCAACCGAAATGACAGTGATGATTCATACTTAGCTATAAGACTATAACAAATAAATTTAGTGATTTGAAGTTTAGTTATGACTTATTAGAACAACTCATATTTTCTCATATATAAAAATTTGCTTCAAATGTTTAAAATAATGGTTCACTTTAGATGCCGCTTGGCAAGATGATCTCGATGTTTGTGGAGTGGCATCGGTGTTAAAGGATCACAACGGAACTGTCACACTGTATGGTATGAAGACTTTTCCAAGATTCGCAGCGCCATTGATCACAACGGAACTGTCACACTGTATGGTATGAAGACTTTTCCAAGATTCGCAGCGCCATTAAAAGCCGAAGCTACTGTTTTAGTATGGACAGTGAACTATCTATGGAATATGGACTATGATAGAATTATCTTTGAGTCGGATTTCTCTACGATAATCAAGGCTTTGCAGGAACCTATTTCTTGGCCGCGTCTACACTCTTATACGACAGAAATTCATGGCATTGTGGCTCGCCATTTGATCATATTAGTCGTATGAAGAATGGGAGAGCGGATGTTTTGGCGAAATAAGCGATCTCTTCTCCTATTTATTTTGGTTCTGTCGATAACTTGATTACTCTTTGGTTCTAACTATCTTTGGATTTGTAACTTTGATTTGATTACGTTTAGTTATTTCAATACAGGATTAATCGACAAAAATATATATATATAGTTCACATAAATAGTTACTATGTAAACATTTTTTCATGATTTACACAAATTTAAATTTATTTCAAAATATTAGCATATATATGGTCAATGGTCATAATAAAAACAAGTACAAAATCAAAATCAGCGGCTAGAATATATGAAAACAGATATGGTTTCAATATAATAGAAGCCCTGACGGTGTATATATATATATGCATGATTATCTCAAAATCATTGATGATGATGATTATGATAAATTGATGATCAAATGATATGAGAGTCTCAATCATGCATGATCCTATAATCGAATATGTTCCATTTTTAGAGGATACTAATTATATATTATACATGTATGTTTAACATATATTATACACATCATATAGTCCAAGAACGTGTTGATTAATATTAGTTTTTGAGTATGATTAAAAAGAAACTCACTACAATTGCAAAGTCTTTCCATATTTTATTACATTAATCATTTGATGAATTATAAAATTCGAAGTATCTTTTGACAGCTTTATATTCGTATTATTATTATACATATACATACAATAATCAACTAGTGTATTTTATTTTATTTTATTGTGTTTGATAATGAGATAGTTCATGTCGGTTTTGTTTATTTTTATAAGAATATAAATTATTGCAAGTTTTCTCTTTTTTGGTTCCTGCATGAACAATGACTTTGAAACAAGATATTCCCTCGTTAACATGCTTCATAATATTCTCGATTAATAGAGATAAATTCATTAGTTAAAATAAGAAAATGTAAAATTGAAATACTCTAACTCGAATTTTATTGTTATTTTAAAAATCTAGCATCTTCTATCTTCTTCGTTTTTTTTTTTTTTTTTTTGCCGAACATAATCTATCTATCATCTTCTATCTTCCTCGTTTGAGTCGATTTCCTTTTTTTTAATCAAATTCACTTAATTATCATCCAATTAAAAATGAAAATATGTTGTTTGATTAAAAAAATTCGCAATTCAGCCCAAACCGAATTTAGATCAAATTCACTGAATCATCATTCAAATTTGATTTACATACAATTTAATCAAAAACTAACAATATAAAAATATATAAACAAAAATATCAAATAGTTAAAAAATTTGGAAATAGCTAGACGAGTTAGTTCTATTGGAAAAGATTTTTCGAAAAATTTAGAGATTATCAATTTGAATTGTCAAAAGATTTTTCGAAAAATTTAGAGATTATCAATTTGAATTGTCATTTAGAAAATAATTTCTCTAAAAAGGTAAATTTAATATGATTTGAGTTTCGCCTTGTAAAATGTATAGCACACGAACTTAAATTTCTTGGATATTTAAAGGAAATATATGTAAATACATAACTCTATAGATATAATATTTTAACCACTTGCCTTAGTTGCCTAAAACATTTTAACAAAGATAATTTTTTATTTTTAAAATAAAAAAATTCATAATGTCAAAGTTACAACACTTTTCTAAAAAAGATAAGTAACTTAAACTCATACAAATGTATTCTTTTTTTTTTTGGGTCCCAATAAACAAATGAATAAATAGTAATAAGAATCTAACAAGAAGTCGCCTCTAGACTCTAGATAACTTAAGAAAGATACAAAAATTCAAAAATGTGAATATTTTTAGGAAAAGTTTTAAGTAAATGGAAAAAGAGTATAGCCCTTTGATTTTAAGGCAAAAAAAGAAGAAAATGACAAAGAGAAATGAGTCAGAATTAAAATTAAAAACGTATAAAGAAAACAAAAAAAGATACTTAAATAATTCTCATTCATCTGCAAAAGTAAACATATTTTTAAAGCAAAATTTCTAAATTTCGTTATATAGCTATTTAATTCCATTTAATCATTTTTGGAAATATTATCCATTGATGACAATTTCTTGCTGGCTATGAATCTTTTCTCCTTTATTTGGTGCTTTCATCTTTACGAAAAAACTTAGTCTTCGTTTAGCATTTCGTTTTAATTCATTGCATTAGTCTTATACAATAATGACAACAATACAATAATGACAACAAATAACTCTCTTTTTTTGTCCTATTTCTTATCTATACACCATCTAATACTCTAATGTATTATTTTTAGTTATTTCATTTTAATTATGATTTTTTTGTATAAAATACTAGTAAAAATATATCATACACTTATTATTATTATAGCATAAATTTTACGGATATATTTCCTTCTCAATTATTACGATATCATAATATTTTCTTTCGAACTATTAGCTTCTGCTGAAATCCCTACCAAACGATTGTTCGAAATTTATTTGTCCACCAATTAGTTGATCGAAATCTATTTGCCTAATCTAGTTACTTGCTCTAACTAATTTAAACCGGATAAAATATACATATAGCTTTCGAACTTTCATTTAGGAATAAGTAGATTTCAAACGGATTTATAGACAAATAAGTTTAAAACGATCGTTTCATGAGAATTAAACTGAAAGTTTAGTTCGTGAAAAAATATTGTGATAAATCGATACTAAAGAGAAATAGATTATTTTCATAAATTTTATGCTTATAATTTCGTGATTTAGTTTTTTACCTAGACAAAAAAAAAATTCATGTCTACTCTACAAATTCATGAAATTTTTTCAAGATAATTTAATGGCTTTAATAATTTATTTTAACACCGTAAAATGTATTTTTCAAACTTCTGAAATTTTGAATGTGAGCTGAATAATTTTCAGAAATAGTTACCATTGTTTCACATCGAATTACACAATGGGTCCATTTTGGAGATGACGAATGTATGATGTAAAGGTTAAAACTATATTAACCCTAAGTTTCTTACCATTGATGCAAACTAATCCAACGTGGACCAATCAAAAGCTTGAAAAAAAGTTACAAACTTTTACTTCTTTTTCCTTAAAATTCTTAACTTTTAGAAAGACATGATAAAGAACCCATAAAATTTCACAAGAAAGTGACTTTCTTTAGTTCTATTAATACTCTTTTTCTCTACATATCAATTACTTCATTTTCTCTTCCTTTTTCTCTCTCAGATTCCATTAAAACCTTCAAAAACTTTCTTCTTCTTCTTCTCTTTTGCAATGGGAAGACATTCTTGCTGTTACAAACAAAAACTAAGAAAAGGGCTTTGGTCTCCTGAAGAAGATGAGAAACTTCTTAATCATATTACTAATCATGGTCATGGCTGTTGGAGCTCTGTTCCTAAACTTGCTGGTAACTAACATAAATCTTCCTTAATCCTTAAAAGGAAGAAACTTTTTTGTTTGTAATGAAGAAAGTATGAGTTTTTACAGGTTTACAGAGATGTGGGAAAAGTTGTAGATTAAGATGGATCAATTACTTAAGACCTGATTTAAAAAGAGGAGCTTTTTCACCAGAGGAAGAGAATCTCATCGTTGATCTTCACGCTGCTCTCGGAGGAGCTTTTTCACCAGAGGAAGAGAATCTCATCGTTGATCTTCACGCTGCTCTCGGAAACAGGTAAAAATGCTATCAAATTAAAGATCTTTACAAAACAGAGGATCAAGTTTATACCTTTAGCTTCTTTCCTCTGTTTTTGAACATGCTCTGTTTTGACTTAAGCTTACTTCCTCTGTTTTTTGCCTCTACTCTGTTTTTGAGTCCTCTTTGTTTTTGATCAGATGGTCACAGATTGCGGCGAGGCTACCAAGATGGTCACAGATTGCGGCGAGGCTACCAGGAAGAACAGACAATGAGATCAAGAATCTATGGAATTCAAGTATCAAGAAGAAGCTCAAACAAAGAGGCATTGATCCAAACACACACAAACCCATCTCCTCCAAACACACACAAACCCATCTCCGAACTCGACAAAGACAAACCAAAGTCTCCTAGTAACTCCTCTACAACGAACAACCCCGAGTTCTTCCTCGAAAAGCCATCTGATTTCTCCGGTTTCTTCGGTTTTCAAAAGCTTAACTTCCCTTTGAATCTCGGACTCAATGTTACATCTGATTCTATGATTCAGCCACAGGTTAATTCTGTTTTTCAGACCTCAATTACTCTTCCTCAAGACAACAAATTCTATGATTCAGCCACAGGTTAATTCTGTTTTTCAGACCTCAATTACTCTTCCTCAAGACAACAATGGTTCAAGTCCTGTTCAAGCTGCAGCAAATTGGGAATTTCAGACAAACAACAACAACTTCGAAAATGGAGGATTCACATGGTCAAACCCTAGTTCTTCTTCATCTTCATTACTCAAACAAAATCACACCTTTGAAGAACTAAAATGGTCAGAGTATTTGAACACTCCAGTCTTCTTACAGAATCAAACTTCTCAACCACTCTACATTAAGTCAGAAACAGGTTACTCAGATCCTTGGAACCAAAGTCAAAATGAGAATTTGAATACAACTGAATCATCATCTAGTGACGTGTTTGGCAAGGATCTTCAGAGAATGGCTGTCTCTTTTGGTCAATCTCTTTAGGGTTTTTTATTTTTCTGCTTAATTCTAACAAATGTAGAGAACAATACAATACATACATATACGTTGATTAAAGTGTTATCTATATTTATTCATGGTAAAAAATTGTGAGCTGTCTTATTTTGTTTTGAAGTGTGTTTTTATACATTAAATATTATTCTTTCTTGGAAAATAATTTTCCCATTAATTATTGCTATACGTAATTATTTCCCACAAATTATTTATTATTTATTATTCTTTCTTGGAAAATAATTTTCCCATTAATTATTGCTATACGTAATTATTTCCCACAAATTATTATATTATTTTTAATTTTTTCGTAATATGATAATTACAAACTTATTTCTTATTGAAAAATAGTTTGAAACATATTTAGTCTGAATTAATAGTTTGAATCTTGATTATTCATTGTTTTCTAATCGGCTATAAAAACCATTGTATAATAAACTGGATAATCAATTATAAAACCTAAAAAACTAAAAGAAAATTACATATAAATCGATTGTAATTCAAGATTTGGGTGTAGAGTTAAACGGGCAAAGATTTTTGATCATATCATAAATCATGGTTTACACAAATCTAATTCGTATTTTGGGTTAATTTATCGGTTAAACGCTTATTAAACCGATCAAGATTAAAATAAATAGGTAATGAAGTTTCGAACTATTATTTCAGAGTAAATAAGTTTAAAATTATGTATTATGAGTAAATAAGTCTGTAATTATCGTCTCATAAACAATTAAACGAGACCAATAATTCGTGAAGAACAATACGATATTGAAAATAATTCATGAAAAATTGATGATTTTCCTTCATTCTTTTGCAAAACTTTTCTTATCATAATATATATATTTTTTTTATATACAGAATTATTTATTAGTCTAGTTGATCTAAAAGGTCTATTTTTCTTTTTATTTTTTGTTATTAATCTGTTTGAAGAATAATGATGAACGTAATAAATCTGTTTCTGTTTGTTTCCGTGAATGAATTGTGATTTAGAGTAACATCTTACACCATTTTTCAGACCTATAATGAATTAAACGACAGCTTGACAAAACAAAAAATGAATTAAACGACAAGAAAACATAAATTAAAGCAGAAAAATAATGAATAATCTCAAATGGAAATTAGCTCAACTAATAAGAAGAGACCTGACATTTTTGTTTTTAACGAACACAAGTTAAATTACGTTATTTTTAAAAAAAAAAAATCATTTATTAGTTATATTTATCAAAATTATAAAACTACTTTTATTTTCGATAATTATTAAAATGTTATTAAATAGCTTAAAGTCAATTGTATTTGGATAATTTTGTTAAATGATGCCAATTAATTAACTTTGTAATTTTAATATTCTCTTATCGTAGAAAAGTTAGGAATAATTTGAGGATTTGACCTTAATAAACATGAAGTGATGGGATGGCTTTACCATGTTGTTATCCTTAAAAAGTCAATTAGTTTACTTTATAACACTATTTTATTATTCTAATCCAAAACAAAATCTTTTCAACTTTTTAGAATAACCTAACGCAATAACTGGACCGTTAAATAAAAATGAACGTTTTTAAAATGTTTGTTTGACATTATATTTCAATTAAATTGATTTTTTATATATTAGAAAAAGAGAATCAATTTGTTCAAATAAAAAGATGATAAAAATGTTGAAAATAACGTTATAAAGTTATTAGGTTAAGTAAACGTATATTATTACCGATCAAAATATTAATTAACTGGTAGAATATTAAAAAAATATATATATATTCGTACGAAGCATAGACGATCGTCTATGTCTTTCGAAAATCTATCCATTATTTTTCGGTTGCTAATGTATTTTATTTAAATTTTTATATTTTTATTTTATGATTTGAAGACACCGCTAAAATGATTATGTTCATCGAATTTTTTAAGAAGTAATTAAGTTTTATGAAGAAAAAAATATGTATAATAATGTTTTAGTGGAAGGCAAGAGTGCATGTGAAACAAATAATTGATGCTACATTAAAACAATGATTGTGTTAGTTTTTGATTGGATTATGTTATCATTATGTAAAGGATGATTATAACAATAACAGAAACACTTTGTCTAAGTTTGTAAGCAATAAAATAAAGATACACTGCACGTTAATTAGATAATGGAGTAAATATATTTGAGAATGTTTGTGGAATCTTTGCCTTTTTGTTTTAATTTCCTATGATTAACTCATTTGTGTAAATTGACCTAAGAATTAAACATTTATAGTTATATTTGGAACAACAACGTATTGGAAAATGTATTGATAGTATGACTCACGATGATGATATTTCTCAAGTATGCTTGGGTTTCATGTTGTAGATTTTCCTCGGTCCCTCGCTCGGCTTAGGAAGCGACTGTATGGCTTTGTTTGGTTTAGTTTTGTGCGTTGTCGGTATTGCTAAATTGGTTTGTGTGTGTTCTACACTCAAGACTTCTTGAACCTTCATCCTCTGCTTGGTGATTTGAAGAAGGTTATTTCTCGTTGATTCTTTTTGAAGGACTGGTGGTGTTAGTATGGTCGGGCTAAGTTATTTCTAGGGAGAACAAACCTATTCTTCGGAAGGCTCGGTAGTTAAAAGGCCACTTGCTAGCTTCTATACTCGGCTTTGAAAATTCTGTTTACGGAATTTTTTCGCTTTGAAAATTCTGTTTACGGAATTTTTTCTCTCGAAAAGACTACTAACATTTTCCTCATGACCTCTCAGCTCGAGTTTTTTTTTCCCGTTTGGAGTTTTCTGCAAACCGCTTTTACCTAGAAGATTCTTTATATCAACATTAGTAAACGAGATTTTATATCGGGTTTTCTCTCGAAAAGATTACTAACCTTTTCCTCATGACCTCTCAGTTCGAGTTTTCTTCCCGTTTGGAGTTTTCTGCAAACCGCTTTCACCTAAGAGATTCTTTACATCGATATTAGTTAGTAGTCTAAGCTTTATTTTATAAAGATTAGTCGATTAATTGATTCGAAAGTGTATCCTTTCATGGATTTTTTAATCTTTTTTTGGCATGAAATCGTTTCAAAAGGTTGTGCTTCATCGTATGATCAAACGTTCATATTTTCAATACGATATTTACCATTAAACCAAGAAAAAGTAAACAAAACAATTCACAGTGACTAGTTATGAGCTTCTCTATTCTTGTTCTTTTGAATTATCAATATGGAAAGCAAGAAACAGTGTTGATCAGCTTTGGTAGTAGAACTGCCTCAGATAATTTGAAATCCATGTACAAAATATTTTACTAAATGTGTGTGTTTTGATGGCATGTGGTTATTTATCTCAAAACAAGACATTAGATGAAAGAGTGGTAGGTTTCATGATAACATCATTATTACCTTCCAAGAAACTTATTCTAACAACAATGTCAAAGATGGTAGGTTTCATAAGATTCCCAAATGATATTAATGGGCCCAAAGAAGCCCAAGCCCAAATAAAGTTACACTGATCATCTAAACCCAATACAGCTTTTGCTTGGGCTTGATCCATCCCTTTAGTTTTCGTTGACCTTTGTCCTATCATTGAGTTGAGACAGAGAAAGAGGCAGAAGCAACATGTTCCTTGCTGTTTTAGTAAGAACGAATTAAAAAAAGTAACAGTGTCTTAAATTCATCACCTTTATAAAAAGATAATTCCCAACTGTTACAGTCCCCACCACTTCTACCAAATCAATACAATGTCTCCTTCTTCACTAACTTCATCTCTCTTCCAGTGTCTTAAATTCATCACCTTTATAAAAAGATAATTCCCAACTGTTACAGTCCCCACCACTTCTACCAAATCAATACAATGTCTCCTTCTTCACTAACTTCATCTCTCTTCCCAATACAATGTCTCCTTCTTCACTAACTTCATCTCTCTTCCTCATCTTCTTCTTCTTCCTCTCCATATCTGCAGATCCTGACATGCTTCAAGATCTCTGTGTTGCTGATCTCTCCTCTGGTACTTCAAACTTCTCCAGTTTCACTTTTTTCTATAACAAAACTTAAATTTCTTCGTATAAATGTTAAATTTTATTCATATTAAAATTGTTTCCACCGTCACAATCAAAATACATAAAAATGCTATCTATACTTTAATCTAGTACCGGTCTTGAGTACAAGCAGAACAAGAACTTGGTTTCTTTTTTATATTTGTATTTTTTGTACATACAAGCAGCCGATTATTCAAAAATTACATAAAAATAGCTTATTTTTCGTTTTAAATTGCTGTTTTATATATACGAGGACCGACTTTGCAGTCTGATCTGTCATCGATTAGAAGTTCTCGTTGACCACGGTCTATAGGAACCAGGCTATCTACCACTTGTAACCCTGTTTGCATAGACTCGTGCATCAAATCTTCAATCTTTAAATCTCTCCCTTTTTTTTGTGTGTTTTAGGAATCAAAATCAATGGCTTCCCTTGTAAAGATACAGCTACATCATCAGATTTCTACTCACAAGGAATAGCAAATCCAGGTCTAACAAACAACACATTCGGTTCTTTAGTCACAGGAGCAAACGTACTAACAATCCCAGGCCTAAACACACTCGGTATCTCCCTAGCTCGTATCGATTACGCACCAGGTGGTTTAAACCCACCACACACTCACCCAAATTCCTCAAATCCCAGAAACGTATTTGTCCTGATACCACTTGTGAGACCCCATTCTTAATTAACTAAATTAATACTACAGCGGAAGCAATATTACTGAATACTTCTTACGGTTTATAGCAGATAAACATCAATCATCGATACTTTATTACACAAGATATGTTCCAAAATTTAACTTCAAATC
>CM071718.1:18893015-18903324 GCA_036630335.1 Physaria fendleri | reverse complement strand
AGACACAACATACTCATTCTCACTTTGCAGACACAACCAAGTAACCAATTACCATAACCGCAGCACAGAAACCAACTTTGCCAATCACTCCATCCTTATGGATTTTTCCTTTAGTCTCTTCCACATCAGCATTGAGTTCTTCAATGGATTTCTTAAGTTCATCTATCTCATATCTTGCTTTTACCAAATCCTCCATTAAAGCATCCTCAATCCATTTGAAAAAATGGTTCTACAAAGACAGTACACATGAAATTAATACAAACTCGCACCAGAACTTAATCAAATTAACACTTACATCTTTTCCAGTTTTGGATTCAGCCGATTGACGCACACACCGCCAAAATGGCCTCCCAGGATTCTCTTGAGTGTGAGATGTGAGCAGCTTCACTTCCATTCCACACCAACATTCCCTCGCTGCACCTGAATTACCAACGGAGCTAGAAGCCATTAAGATCGAAATCTCAATTTCGCACAACCCTAATTTTTCGATTTCGGGGATTTCAGATCTATTTGGGAGTTACCGTTGTGACTCTCATTTTATAGTTCAAGGTTTAATAAAACGCAGTGTTTCAGATAACAGAAACAGTAAACGGAGATTAACCCCGTTATTAATTTCCGTTTCTCGATTTAACGACATGTTCTAATGTGGGAAAAGTTTAAAAGTTTATGTTTATTTTTGTGTTTTTAAAATTAGTTTTTGTTTTAAAATGAGGAGATGATAGTTCATGTGTTAAAATGGAAAAACGCAAGAATTTGAGGTTTTTTTTGACAGTTTTCCCAATTCACATTAGTACGGTTTAACTAATTTATATATTATATGAAAGTATTTGTTATTAACTTTATAAATTTTGTTATAACTTATAAGTAACCAAATCCAAAAATGATTGTAAAAGAAAATAATGCAAACATAAACAAATGTGCTAAGAATAATCATTAATAAGTAATTAAATTTTTATATAAGATAAAACATAAACTAGATTAGAAAATACGTAGAATTGATATTTAATTAGTGGCCTTCTCTATGTGAAAATTAGAAACCAAATTAAGAGTAAAAGTTATACTTTCTGCAAAATTCTTAGGAGTATTGGCTTTAGTATGAAAGAAGTAATTAAGTAAGAAAATGAAAAGGTAAATTAAGATATTAAAAAGATTATTATCTTCAAAAGCAATGAAAATGAAATGAGTGTTTAAGTAAATTAAGATATTAAAAAGATTATTATCTTCAAAAGCAATGAAAATGAAATGAGTGTTTAAGGGAGTATAATTGAACTGATTATTTGATATTAAAGCGGTGTCACACACTACTAATTATGCCATTAAATGATAAATATATTCTCTGCAACATATTCTAAGGGTTTAGTTCTTAATACATAGATCGATCTCGGGTGTGATTATGACTTGATTGTTATAAGAACGATGCACTTTATCATAATTAGAAACACAATTGATTCTTCATCCTTGATTTAATGATTCTTTCCCAGCACTTTAAAACCCATGTCCCTTATTGGCCCAAGGCCCAAAACTCATGTTGTTACGCTTAAAAAGCTATGTCCATTAATGACCCAAGGCCCAAACCTTATGTCGTTGATTATACTATTGTTAAGCATAAAGAAGAAGGAGACTAGTGGAATCATAAAAAAAACAAATTTTTTTCTTATAAATAAATGACTTACATATAATATTATGTTTCAGAGTAATTAGTGGGATTACATGTATTTGAACTACTATATAAAGTTAAGTTAAAAATTTCCTATCTAAGCTGCACAACAAATTTGTTTAAAATGTGTTTTATGGAAATGTTTGAACTTTGAAAACTAGAATATATGATAATTAGTAAAATACACATAGAAAACATGTTTCCAGAAGAAAAAAAAATTACAAACGCGTTGGAAATTTTGCTTCTATTTTTACAATCAAAGTTTTTGATTTAAACAATAAAAAATATATTTCTTAGTAATAATAAATAATTACTTAGATAACCTTTTTCGAAAAATCCAACATTATTTGTTGTTTCACATTTCCACAAGAAAAAAAAATAGATATTTCTAGCAACTTTTTAATAGTGTATTATTATTAAAATCCAACATTATTTATGTCCGGAGTTGATAGCCTAGTTGGTAAGTTCTCTCACTTTTATGGACATTAGAATCCATGATCGGTAGATTGATCTCTGGTCCCCACGAGGTTGATGAGGTTATTTAGCCACTAGACTAGGTATTTTAGAAAAAAAAATCCAACATTATTTACTGTTTCAAATTTTTACTATAAAATTATATATTTTTAGTTGTTATTTTTACTAAAAAAAAAAAAAAAAAAAAAAATCCAACATTATTTACTGTTTCAAATTTTTACTATAAAATTATATATTTTTAGTTGTTATTTTTACTATATAAAAAAAAAATAACACACTAAATAAAAAAGCAGATTTGGAGTTCCAAGTGTATTTCACCATGTTTAAATGCTTTATTTAACACAATTTTTTTTTTTTTTGACATGATTTAAGACAAAACTAATTGTAAAAAAAATATATACACTATATATATCATCCTTCTCTTCTCTCTTATGGATTCAAGTAACAGTGGAGGAAGCTTACAATCTTCAAGCGATGACCATGACTCTCCATCAACTCTTCCTCCACCACATCACCTTCCTCCCTTTCATCAACCACCTTCTTCCTCCACCTTCTACGCCGACCCAACCACCCACTTATCCTCCTCTCCCTCCACCACATACCTAAATTTCAACACTAATCTCATCTCTAATAACCAAGACCGGTCCAATCTTTTCGAATGTCCTCCTCTTCCACCACCTCCTCCTCCTCCTCCTCCTCCCCTCCTCCTCCTCCTCCTCCTCCATCTTCTTCCTCCAAAAACCCTAGAAAAAGAACAAGAGCTTCAAGAAAAGCACCTACAACAATTCTCACCACCGACACTTCTAACTTCAGATCTATGGTTCAAGAATTCACCGGTGTACCTACTTCTCCTTTTTCAAACCCTACTTATAACCCTTTTCGTACTATCACTCAAAAACCTCTTCTTCAACCTTTGATGATCCCTTCTTCATCATCTTCCATTAACTTTCCTGATTTGCCTCTCCACCACCAGACTCAACAAGTTTCTAGCTTTCAGTCTCTATTATCTCATCAACATCATCATCATCATCAAACAGAAATTTCATCTCTTCATGATCTTGATTCAATAAATCTTGGAGTATTAGAGCAAAATCACCATGCAAGTGTTGGTGATGATGATCATCAGCTAATGATGAGGGAGTTCTTGGAATTTGATCGCCGGGCGGAAAAGAGACCGGAGATTTATAATAGTGTCTCCTCTTCTTCTTCAGCTCCGGTTATAGGCTCTTCCGTTACTACTGCAACTACTACTACAGCAGTTGATCCCTGGTTTTGCCCTACCGATTCCAATAATTAAATATCATTACATACATTATTTTTTTAATAATTAAAGTATTTATGATATAGTATGATTTTGATTTCATGTTTTAATCATATATTTACTTTTTAAGATAAGTATATGTTTTTTTTTTTTTTCATTGTTAGATCTTTTTTTCTGGGGGATACAAAATAAATTTAATTAAATCATATTGAACTATTGACTTGTTTTTATTTTTGTTTTTAGGATCGATTATTCTAGTTCGATTCAGCATAGTTTTTATTTTTGTTTTTAGGATCGATTATTCTAGTTCGATTCAGCATATATTAGTTTTGAAATAAACATATTTAAGCTATGAATATATGTATCACCAAAGATCTGTAAATTATGATGATTTGTAACAAGTGTGATGCTTTAAATTCTTAATTTATTAAATATGAATATTCGGTAATCTCGGAATTTAACCCTAATTACTTCGAAGTTGTACCATATCAAAACTGACAAATTTATGTGTCTTTAATTTAACCCTAATTACTTCGAAGTTGTACCATATCAAAACTGACAAATTTATGTGTCTTTAAAAGATCTCAATAAAAATTGTATTAACATTTCCATAAATAGTACTAACAAAATAAAGTTTAAGATAAGGTGATCTGATCTCAATAAAAATTGTATTAACATTTCCATAAATAGTACTAACAAAATAAAGTTTAAGATAAGGTGTTCTTATCAATGAAATGTTAGAGAAAAAGTCAACTTAATATATCTCTTTCCCCAGAAAAGTTTGAAATTTACACAAGTTAACAACCAAAATTATGGTCAGCTGACACCAAATTTAAATATATTTTCTTAAAACCCTAAAATAAAACAAAGCATTCACATATGAGATCCATTTTTTTTTATCACATATCAAAAGACAAAAGTCAAACCTATTTAATAAATATACTTTTATCACATATCAAAAGACAAAAGTCAAACCTATTTAATAAATATACACAAAGGTTGGTCTTCATCATAAACCCACATAGATCATGTATTGAAAACCAAAATTCACACAGATCCGAAGTTAAATACATAAACTCATTCAAATCGTAAATTGAAGATATTACTCCCACGTTGTGCATTGGCTGTTGACCGATAGTTGTGGAGGAAAATGTTTTCAATTTACGATTTGGGTGAGTCAATGGATTTAAGTTCGGATCTGTATGAGTTGTGATCTTCAAAATACGATATGTGTAGATTTATGATGGGATCAAACTTCGTGTATATCAATATTTATATGAAAATTTTGGTGTCTATATAGGTCGAGAATTCAATAAAAAATGTGTTGAAGATGAATAGTCAACTTTCTTTTAATAAATTTCAATGGAGATTGAGTCATAGCTGTATGTACATGAAGTTGAAAAGTATTAGAAGTTTGAATATTTCTTGTGATTATAATTGGTATTGGTCATAGCTGTATGTACATGAAGTTGAAAAGTATTAGAAGTTTGAATATTTCTTGTGATTATAATTGGTATTGTTGAAATTTGATGTAAAAAAAATGAAATCAGGTAAAACGTCATTATTGACTAGATGAGAAGGTAATACATATATGCCTTTTCTATTAAAATGTTCAAAAATTAACATGAGTGGACTAGATGAGAAGGTAATACATATATGCCTTTTCTATTAAAATGTTCAAAAATTAACATGAGTGGTATAATATGATTTCAGAAATATACATATGTACGTATGTGTATGCATTTGGAAAACAATGATGAGAAATGGTCGAAGGAGATCAAGTTGGGTAGATATAGAGGGCACGATGAAGATATTAATAATCATAAGAGTTTTTGAGGTGATTTTTGTGTCATTTTCTGATTTGGAATCATATGAAAATGGTCCACCTCCAGAGAATATTATTATTTCTTGTAATTATGACCATATCTTCACTTCATTTCGATACGACATCTAAAATTATGCATTCTTACCATATCTTCACTTCATTTCGATACGACATCTAAAATTATGCATTCTTATACATTCATATAACTTTGCCTCGTTGGATTAACTGTTTCGGATTTCTTTTGACCCAAAACTGTATTTGTTGTTAGGGATTAGGAGATTCTAATTCAAAACAACTGTTTCGGATTTCTTTTGACCCAAAACTGTATTTGTTGTTAGGGATTAGGAGATTCTAATTCAAAACCAACTGAGAATGTAGTAATCTATATTTTTATGTATTTGTGTTATTTTATTTTTTATGTTTTTTTATTAGTACGTTCATTCGCAATGATGACTTTTTAAACTATCTTGAACAATCTCATTTTAAGATCCATAATAATAAATCCATTTGAGTCTTTTTAGGGTTTGGTATCTAACTCAAAACAATCTCATTTTAAGATCCATAATAATAAATCCATTTGAGTCTTTTTAGGGTTTGGTATCTAACTCAAAACCAATTGACAATGACTATAATGACTCGTATCCTAATATTTCCTTTTATGTTTCCGATGTGAGATCTAACATTGGTTTCTTGTCCTAACCTTCTTCCTAGCCTATTGAGAAATAGGATCTCTTAGCAATTTTCTGGCTAACCACACACGTTACATATCCTTGACATACTTTGTTTGTCCATCATCAACATGCCATTTTTCTTAGCACTTGTTGAGCTAGGTTCTTAATTTAGCTATCATAGGTTCCTATCCAGAACATACATCATTCAACTGATGTGTGCCAACTATCATCAACTAAAAATACAAGTAACATAACCAGAATTTTGTTTTAACAAATGTAATGAATTGTCAAAGGGATAACGTACCATAAGAGACTATATGCATGAAAAGCAAGAAGAGAGAAAGAAAAGAAAGTAAAGATATTGCATCAAAGTTAGAGATGTTTTCTAATGATTAAAACTTAAAAAGGGGTTATGTTGCAATTGCAATTGGGGGCATTAATATTTGTCTGCCTTAAAGCTTTGTCTACTGAACTTCAACAACAACCCCACTTCTGTTTTCCACTTCTAATTCCTCTATGTTTTCTAGTATAAAGAAGAGAATACAACTTGTAAGTTCTCTTCAAATATTAACTCGTATACTAGAACATATATACCCTAACTCAACATTTTGTAGTTGTAGGTATAACATAAATTTTGTAATTAGAAATTCATGAATTATCATGCCAAAAAAAAAAAAAAATCAAAAATTGATTAAAAAAAAAAAAAAAATCAAGAATTGATTATTTTCTAGTTATGCACAAATAATTTGTGTTAATTCATGACTATACCAAAATTTTACTAGTGATTATATATATCTATATATATTGTATAATTTGTATTTCAAAGTTCTTTTTTTATAATGTATCTCAAAGATATCTTGATACTAAAAGTTCTTTTTGTAAACATAGTTTTGTAATTTATATTTTGTTGCTAATTCGTGATATATCATGTAGCATAAACTTTGTGACTAATTTGTTGATATACGAATTTTTCTAAAATCAAAATATATATGTTTACATGTTTTACCAATTTTTTAGTATTAAGATAGAAGTGCATTCTCACATTATGACGAATCCAGCTTGATATCCTTGAACAACTCGTGGGAATAAGCTTTTGAACCACATGAGCTTACCATTAATCCATTTTTCAAATCTGATATCATTGAACAAGTTTGTTCCCCTCTGATATCATTGAACAAGTTTGTTCCCCTAGGTGGAGGATATATGGGCTGGCTCTCCAAGTTTTGTTACAACAAAAGAATTGTCAAACTTATAGGCCTTTGAGATTTTGAAATTTAGGTTATAAAAAGTCACATTAACATTTATTTTTGGATTAACCGGTATCTGGATGGTTTTGTCAACCAGACTAATCTGGACCAGAGTCTAGAGCATGTAATATGGTCCCTTCCCCAGGTGTCCCTCGAACCTGTTACCTCCAACCCATAGCACTAACTATAGGAGGTAGTACCACCAGGCTAAGAAAGCTTGGGTAAAGTCACATTAACATTACTTACCTAAAGAGAACCAAATTTTGAAGAAGTCAATACATCATCTTCTAAAATGTCCAATGTAGTTGGAGAGAAGTCTATTGGAATATTATTGGGCCTCTGGCCCTTTTAAAATGTACAATTTAGTTGGTCTGGATCCTTGATTCTCCTAGCTGATCAAGATAGTTTTAATGGGGTATGATACATTAATGATGATATTAATATTAAATCTCGTGCTTAATTGCAGAACTGTAATGGGATATGATACATTAGTGATGATATGATATGATAGCACCCACCACTAAAACATATTTTTGTGATTATATTTACACTTATTTCATCAACAAACAAACAATGAAAATTCATTTGTTGGAAAAATTCAATTGGCCCAACAAATTTTTCTTTATGGTGTGGTGGACTCTATTTTTAACCATGATTTTGATGTTCTTCTTAAAAAGTTTACCCACCAAACTATTTACTCTTTCTTTTTATATATAAAAACGCAAACGTGTTCATTTCTTGTTTTTTTACTCTTTTCCTTTTCAGTTTAACCTTTTCACTTTTTATGAAACTTCGATTTACTATAGCCCTTTATGACAAACTATACAATCTAATGTAATGGGATAATATGCATAGTGAATTTTGAGTATCAAAGCGACATGTTAGCAAGATGGACACATTATTAAGTCAGTGTAGATGTAATATGCATAGTGAATTTTGAGTATCAAAGCGACATGTTAGCAAGATGGACACATTATTAAGTCAGTGTAGATGTAATATACATTAATTCGTATTAAATTTGAGTTAATTTGTATACATTAGACAGGTAGACAAGTAAGCTATCATTTTTATTTTCAAGTATTACATACTAATTAGGTAGTCTATGACTATTGTGGAGTATATAATGACAAAAAAAATGTTGATAATTCCTTTTAAAATATATTTATAAATATGTTTAATAACATTTAGTTGGGATATCGTATATACATAATGATGTGTGAAACAATTTTCAAACAAAACAGAAACGAGGAAATATATTATACCTTTGTACGAATTTGTCTTATTGGATTTTTTGTTATTTTCTTCATTTTTTTCTATGTGGTTTTAGTTCACTAAGGTCCCCGAATTGAATCATATCAAGTGACTTGTTAACAACTCGCCAATTATTCAAATCCACAGTTAATAATTATTTGGACGTTTAAAAGAAATTAGGTGATGACATGTGTTAAGCATTAGATAAATTCTTTAAAACTGTATAGTTGAAGATCATAAAAAATTAGGTGATGACATGTGTTAAGCATTAGATAAATTCTTTAAAACTGTATAGTTGAAGATCATAAACATTATATTGTATATAGATAAAATTATATAAATTGAACATAAAAAAATTCAAGAACGAAAAGAATAAATACCTTGTGGTTAGTCAGAATTATTGGGGGCAAATGATTGCGATCTCTGCTTCTAGTGACACTAATCAGGGTTTAGATTGAGAAAGTTTTCGGTTGAGGTATTAATAATAACTAGGCTAAGACTAGAGCTTGACATTTTCCTCGGAACCAGAAAAATCTAATCCGAATTGAACCGAAAAATAGTATTCGGGTCCGGTTCAGTTCCATCTTAGTATCCGTTCGTTCCAATTATCTTATATCCACGATTCGGATTCGGATAATACCCAAAGAGTCGAACGGATATCTGAAGTACTCGGAAATTTAAATCTCTAAGATATGTATATATATGTATAAGTATATATTATATATAGTTCAAATCAAATAAAAAATTAATTTGTATTTATTTTATTTATTTATTTTTTTAAAAAATTGTTGATATTTTTCATTTTTAATTATTAATTAACGTTATGATATTTATGAGTATTTAGTTTCGGATAATTATGACTATTTTTTGGGATTTTGAGTATTTGTGGTTATTGAATTTCGAGTATTTATGGTTAATTTTGGATACAAGTAACCAAAAGAACCGAACCGAGTAAACTGTTTTTTTATTTCTGTACCTAATTTTAGGTACCCATATCAAATCGAACCCGAATTATATGGATCCATACCGAATTGAATCCGAATCGGTTCCTAAATAGTTACCAATTTTTATATACCCCAATTATCCAAATCGAACCAACCCGTGGCTGGAGTGGACCATGAGGTATTGTACTAATTAAAGTCCAAATGGATCAAGACACTAATAACAATATCGCATGGAAGATTTGAAACTTTATGTCGGATTATATATGTTAATGATAATGTAGTAAGAGTCTTTTAATACAAAGTACATTCAAACTTCCAACAAAATAAGATCAACCTAATGTTAATCTTACAAAACAAACCATGAAGAGACAAAAACATGTTTCAAAAGAAGGATTAAGACTAAATAAGGCTAAGTTATCATTGGTCAATTTTAAAGGATATTTTTCTTTTTCATTGTTTGAATTTCAAATACAAAACGGACCAAAACTTAAAATACCCTCTCACATCTACTATTTTATTTCATATAAATATTATTTAGATTCGTTACACCCAAAAAAATCTAAAGCTTTAATACTTTTTTAATAAAATAAAATATTACAAAATTGAGGTTGTTGTACATTTCGCAATGAAGTAATTAAATTTAGAAAACGTATCTTAATGTTAAAGGGTAATTTGGTGAAGAAAACAACCCAAATATTTTTAAAATCAAAATAACTAAACCGGCTATAGTAGGTGATCCTTAACTTAAAATACTGACACCTGTTAAAGCTGATCACATGCCAATCGAATAATTTTTTTTTTTAAAAAGCAACGAATAGATCAAAGGCGGTAACTTTATTCAAATATTCCACCAATAACGTTTCAGAGACAGATGTAATCCTCTATAATATTGATTTTTTAAAATTTTTTTTGCAAATATCCCCTATATATTATTTGGGAAGCAAAAAAGCTGAGGTGTCATCACCAGAAGCATCCTCAC
>CM071718.1:18807563-18819266 GCA_036630335.1 Physaria fendleri | reverse complement strand
TGTGGCTAGTAAGATTGAAGCTCTCCGTCAAATACACTCCCGGAGGTATATACAGCACCGTACCTCCTCTCCTCTTCAGATGCTGAATCCTATAAATCGCCGCTCTAAACGCTTTGGTATTCACCGTCGTACCATCACCGACGCCACCGTAGTCGGTTATCGAGATCTTATCGTTCCGGTTCCGTAACGGAACTATGCCCGAACACGTCTCATCTGAAACGCCGGCAGATGAGTAAGAAACGGCGAGACATGAGAAGAGTAAAATTGAAACCGATAGTCTCCACATTTTCGTTGTGTGAGATGTGAATTTTGGGATGATGAGAAGAGGAGAATTTAGTCTTCAGAGGTTTATTTTGGGATGAGGAGAAATATCTTGCAGATTTCTTCCTCAACTTTTTGTTAGTACTTAAAGCGCGCAGTTTAATACTAGTGTGAAACTTTGTGCGTTTTGGAGTCGGCAAGCCAAAATAGGCCACAAATGTTTAGGCCTGATAAGCCCAATAAGAATCTTTTTGTCAGTTTTTATGGGCCAACCCAATAGCCCATTACTTGCAAAGGAGGCAAGTCATGAGGTTGGATGAGGTTTTGACCCTAGAAATCTGACTTTGCTTCTTCTTTTTCTCCTTTAAAGTTTTAATTTTAATTTAGGCCGGTTTGTAAAATTGGAGCGAAGATCTGGAGATGGAGATGGAGATTGAGATGGAGAGTCCGTTAGTGCGTATCTGCTTAGAGGAAGCTTGCAAGAGCGGAGACGCGGTGGCAAGATGGCGTCTTCAGCGGCGAAGTCTTGAGCGACTGCCTCCTCACCTGGCCGATGCTCTCCTCCGTCGCCTAATTCACCGGCGACTTCTTTTCCCTTCGTTACTTGAGTAATCTCTTAACCCTTCTTGTACAGTTGCCGATTTTTCTGATAGGTTTTTTCAGGGCAATGAGATGAAAATCACTGTTTTGATCGAAATCTTATCGTCGATCTGGTGGGATATTCCTTGCTTGGATTTGAGACGTTTAATGATCTGTCTTAATTTCTTGGCTTTTGTAGGATATTTAATTGGTTTTTTTTTTTTTTTTTTTTTTTTTTTTTTTTTTTTTTTTTTTTTTTTTTTTTTTTTTTTTTTTTTTTTTTTTTTTTTTTTTTTTTTTTTTTTTTTTTTTTTTTTTTTTAGATCTGTTGGCTCTAAAATCTTGTACTAAGTCAAAATTGTGGAAATGAATTATCGCATATAGATTCTGATCTCTTTGGGGCTCTATCAGATTCCCATTTTGGGGAAAAATATGACGTTAATCAATATCAAGAAGGACATAAGTTACTATATCTATAATCTTGGTATCTCCATCACAACTAAAAGAGCCTTTATTTCTCTGCAGAGCATTCAAACATTCTGTTGAGAAAATAGATCTCCGAGGCGAAATCTCCATTAACGCAGAATGGATGGCTTACATTGGAGGCTTTGTTAATCTAATTTCTCTAAACCTTTCAGATTGCCAGAGAATTAACAATTCTTCCCTCTGGCCTATCACAGGTATATCAAATTAAACTACCCTTGATTTTGCTGTGGAGGTTCTGTGACAATTGTAAGCTTTTAATATGATATTGAATTTTTTAGGATTAACGAGCTTGACCGAGTTGGATCTTTCAAGATGCTTAAAGGTTAGTTTACAAACTTGAGCTTCATCAATCTCTCATGGACCAGCATCACACAGCCACCAAACATACCGCACCTTGAATACTTACACATGAACAAATGCACCATAGTCTCCATACCAGAAGCGCTTATCTGCACAATAGCTTCCTTGAAAAAGCTAGTTTTGTCTGGAGCAACTTTCAGTGCCGAAACCAATGCCTTATCTTTCACAAATAAAAGCTCAATAACCTACTTAGACGTTTCCAAGACTCCCCTTCAAAACTTCAGCTTTTTGGAAACTATGATTAACCTGGAACATCTCGATCTTAGCTCCACAGCTTTCGGGGATGATTCTGTTGAGTTTGTAGCTTGTGTTGGCGAGAATCTGAGGTATCTTAATGTTTCAGATACAAAAATCACTTCTTCTGGGGTTGGAAACCTTGCAGGTCATGTGCCGCAACTCGATACATTATATCTGTCCATGACATTTGTGGACGATCTTTCCATCTTACTTATCAGCACCACGATGCCTTGCATTAGAGCCCTTGACTTGAGCATGACCAGCATCCAAGGTACATATAAGCCTTTTAAAAACTACTGAGTGATAAATGACTATCAAAATTTAACTGAACAGCTCTCTTTTTTCAAGGATTTTTCCAGCAACAATCTCCGCAAGAAGAACAAGCAGAGCTGTCCCTGGCTTTGCTACAGTCTCTAACCTCCCTTAAAATCCTGAGTTTAGAACATCCGTATCTTGACGACACTACTCTCTCCCCTCTAAGTAGGCTTATCTAACCTCCCTTAAAATCCTGAGTTTAGAACATCCGTATCTTGACGACACTACTCTCTCCCCTCTAAGTAGGCTTACCGGATTAACACATTTGTCCCTAAGAGGCACTTCCCTCACAGATTCCACACTCCACCATCTCTCCTCTCTCCCAAACCTAGTCAGTATAGGAGTCCAAGATGCAGTTCTGACAGACAATGGTTTGGAGAAGTTCATTCCACCATTAAAGCTGAGAACACTTAACCTCAAAGGTTGTTGGCTTTTAACCAAAGAAGCTATAGCTGGTCTCTGCAAAAGGTACCCGCAAATTAAAGTGAGGCATGATTTTGGGCACGAGTCTTCTTTTCTTGACCAAAAGCAACTTCTTCCTCGCTCATCGCCTTCCCAGAGTTTGAAAAAGGTAGTGAGGAGGAACAACCAGAGGCAGGAGAGTTCTGTTACTGTTCCCAGGAGTTTCCTAGGTACGTCCTATTCTCACTAACGTGCTCTATTATAACAATTAACAAGGAAGAAGGGTCAGTTTAAATGTGTATAAGATGAGGGTTGAGGAAATACATTGTTTTGGATAAATGGCATATATATACGACAACTATTATTAATAGCCTGACCACAAAATATACTGTTTGGCAGAAAACAAACTAGAACCAATTATTTGAATCAGTTATTACTCTGGTTCAATAAAAAAATGTCGATGAAAGTTGGGAAGCTCTTGAGTCGTGGCCCCTTCGAAGGAGAGTAAGTAACGACAATACCCACATGACACCGCCACGTTTGTCCTTCTGTAAATTTCCACGAAATCGCCAAGTGATAAGTAGTTTAAAGCAAACGAATAATTATACGACGCGTAGGGCTTAATAATACGATAATTTGATAAGATCGCTTTATTATTTAATGACATTAACGTCTACTACATGTCTGAATTATTTTGTGATCATATTTTATTTTATTTTATAAGCATATAAGTGCAATAATTTTGGTAGAACATCACAATCACACTTATGGAAACAGCCATTACAACGGTTTCAACTGTATTCATAAAATTTCGTCATATGGCTATAGTTTAGTGGTTTTGATTGAATTCAGAAACCGATTTTTGTTGATTAATTATACTTGTTTTGAATTTATCTTATACTAATTTGGTTTCAGTCCCTAAAAATCCGGAGGGAATAATTCAGAAAAAGGGTTTGACATTGATTGAAACAGATCATACTATACGAATGATTGAATTTCTGTTAATTTGATTTGAATTCTGAGAGAAACGAATATGAATGTATCTACAACCACAAAGCTAATAATATTTAAATGAGTAGATGAGTTTTATATTCGAATTAAAGTGGTGTATTGGTGATTATTGAATCTAAAGATGATCATAAAACAAAATAAACAAGACAGCTTGGTGGTTGTTGGTATAATAAGCTATCAACGTTAATGTTGTTAACTATATCGTGTTCACTTGCTAATTGCTATCACCATATATTAATTATATTGGTGACATATATGGTGACTATATTATTTATTAGCTTATTGCAGTTAAATTCAGTTTGTTAACGAAATATTGCAATGGCACAGTGTATTTTTTTTTCCTTGAAGTTGGTTAGAGTTTAATTTGTGTATTTGGGTCGCAAACTTTGTAAATAGTTGTTTTAATCATGTATTATTGTATAGATTTTATAATAAATCGTCAACTTTAAAATTTTATGCAAATTTAGACACGATGTTAACTTGGTAAAAAACGGCGTTAAATCGTGCTGACATGGCGATAACGTGGTTCATTTCATTCTTTTATTCTGTTCAGTTCATTATCTATTAAGATAATGAATTATCAAGTAATCTAAATAAACTTTCCAGCTAGATTTTTTATATATGCTAAATTAAATTAAATTAATTAGCATCTTGATAATCAAATAATATACTATTGGTTGGTCGAATTTATAATCAATAAAAGAAAAGTTGATATACTTTAAAATAATTGAGTCCAACAGATCAGCATACTTATCATGAGTCAATCATCGAACATTAAAACAGAATCATTGAACATTATATATAAACTCAACATCACATATTCATGATATCCAAAGCTTTCATCAACTTGACCCACACAGAAGAAAAAAAGAGAAGAAGAAAGATTTATTTTCTTGGGTATTATTTCCCAAGTTTTCTTTTTTCTTCCTCTAACTTTTATTTTGTGGGCATTTCCCTTTTTTTTTATTCTTATTAAATCTGCTTTAAATTTTTATAAAAATGGGAAACTGTATGATGGGAGGATTTTTTTATTCTTATTAAATCTGCTTTAAATTTTTATAAAAATGGGAAACTGTATGATGGGAGGAAACTACAACAATGAAAAAATGGTTCAAGAAAAAGAAGTAATGAAGAAAGATTACAAGAAGCAGGATCGTAAAGTGAAGATTGTTCTAAGAAGAGATGAGTTAGAGAAACTAATTCTCTTCCAGTTAAATGCTGGTGGCAACGTTGAAGGCAAAGGAGAAACAACTTTGGCTTCATTTGGAGATTTTCTCAGGGAGTTAGAGGCGGAGAGATTCGCCGGAGAAGCCAAAGGAGAAACAACTTTGGCTTCATTTGGAGATTTTCTCAGGGAGTTAGAGGCGGAGAGATTCGCCGGAGAAGCAGCTGCAAAGGCGGCTGAAGAAGAAGAGGAGAAGTCTCGTCGGAGATGTCGAAAATGGAGACCATCTTTGGAAAGAATCAATGAATGGTCTGAAGAAACTCTTTCGTAATCATTTTCTTTAATCCTCTTTTTAATTTTCATTTTATTTTGCTTATTAAAATGGGATGTTTTGTAGGGGAGTTTGTTCTTTTGCTGATTTTTTTTTTCTCTTTTTTTTTTTCTGAGAGATAATTTTTTCACCTGAGAAATGTTTTTATCTCTCAGTGTTTGAAATCAGCAAAGGCTTATCTACCCTATAAAAAATCCAAATAAAACACAAAATTATGTTATTTTTTTCTTTTCGTCTTTCATGTAAGGTTTTAATGTGTCAACATGAATAAATTATTAGTTTAGTATAAATATCTTTTGTTGCTTCTAGTATTTATATAAGCTTTTATATTTCTTCATGCATAATTGAAAATTCGATGTACTTTATGGTCCACAGAGAAAAGTATGTGTAGTGAATTGTCAATTCTGTTTTAGGTTAAGCTTTTCGTCAAACCTACCCAAAATGTCTAATTGTTATAATAATATTAACAATTATCATAAAAATTCTACTATCTACCCATTATAATTAATGGTTGGCAAAAGAAAAGATGATCAAATTAATTATAATCTTTTTTTTTTGACAAGTTGTCAAATATTTTAATTCTTTATTTTAATAATAAAACATGACATTTCATCCAACGACTCAAATAATTGTATCATAAAGAGCAATAATAAGTAACAAAATTTACACCTCAGCTTTAACTATACAATTTTCTTTTCTTCAAAAATAAATCATATCCCCTAATTGTATATATATATATTTTTTTTTGTAAAGAAAATGCTTTAGTAATATAGTTATTAAAAACTTAATAAATGATACGATAAAATGGTAATCGATGAAATTGACTACACTTACATATTAGACTTATCCCACAATGCCTTGCTCAAGGTTTATTTACCCAAGCTTTCTGGACTGGTGGTACAACCGTACGCAGATTAGAGATAACGAATTCGAGATGCGCCGAGAATAGAACCATATTATTTGCTCTGGATCCTGGCCCAATTGGCAAACTCATTCAGAATAATGGTTAGTCCAAAAAAATTCACTTATTTATTTTTGAAATTCCGTTTTTTCTTTTTTCAATTTTTTTCCTTGAACTATACTAAATGTCAAAATTTGATACATTGTTATTTATGAGACAACAACATATTATTTTCCAAAACCCTGATGATACTTCTATATTAATCTGTTGCAAAATATATATACACATATACTTATATAAATATTACCCTAACACTACAAAATTTTGACAAAATATAAATCCAAAATTACTCGAGCTTGGATAACCAACAACCATTTTCTTGTCGCTCCTTATTACAACCAACCACCACCATAGCGACTTGAAGCTGATGAACAGGGACATGCGCGATCTGGTCCACAAGGTGCTCCAAATCAAAAACGCTCTCTTTTTCGCATTTCGACAACAGCCTTTGAGCTTCCTGCTTGGTCATCTTGATCTTAACCCTCACAACCTTTTCATCCTCTTATCCTCTTTATTGTCATCTAGAAGCTTTTCCTTTGGTTTAAGTTCGTGATCAAGATCAAAACTCATCGACTTCTTCTTCTTTATTAGCAGAGATTTGTAATGAGAGACTTTTGTGTATCTTTTACTACTATATATATTGAAATATTAAAGAGGGGAAGAATGTTATATAGGCGACCAACTTTACCATTATTTAGACACGTAGTGGAGTGTCTTTGGGGGTAAGAACTAAGAAGATGACATCACTTTGTCGTCGGATACTAGCATTAGTTGTTATTCATATTTGTATTGCTTTATACTATTCAAAAAGAGAAATGTTAGAACCATCTTTTGATTAAATTTCAAGAGATCTGTTGGTAAAAACTAAACATTAATTGATTTTTAACGATATCATAGAAGCATCTGAGTGTTCATAAGTTAAAAAGCCATGGTCTAATGGAGTTTAAGGTAAAGCAACGAAAAAGTGATATATAATGAGTCAAAAAGCTTTACCATGACTTTAAAGTTTTCTCTCTTATGATGCTTATCTGAAAATGACATTTGATTAAATTGTCACATTTCTCCAATTTTCAATAATTCTCTATCAGAATAATCAATCACCAGAAGTTCTAATTTATAATATTCTACTAAAAATAAAACTCATTTTTCCACAAATAAAATGGTGCCGTGCCTCTAGTGGCATTCTATACGACATGGTCAATTACTTCATTTTGAATTGGTCTTAACTATATATATAATTTTACTAAATTAATAATTGGATAAAATCCACATCATGATATGAAAACTAGTGTTTGTCACATATTTGTAATAGTGGCGTAATGTAACGTTTGTCTAACTTTAACTATTTATAATGTTCAATTAGTTCAAATCAAGAGTCTAAGGGCGTGGTGTGGTTTTGGCTTTTCTTTTCTACCTAATCCAAAGTTTAAATCAATCAAGTTTTGTAAATTTTAGAGTTCAAAGTAGTCAGACTTTTTCAAAGTCGAAGCTACTTTTAAAAATGTAAAGTTATTTTGATGATTTTTTTTCTTTTATGAAATAAATACGAAAGACATATATTTTTTGCTTTGGAAAAATAATTTTGGCTTTAGAAACTTTATGGAAAAAATTTTACGGAATTTTCTTATCGTAAGACTATCAATTATTTTATGGAAAATATTTATGAAATATTTCATTAGTTTTTATCAATTTTTTAAAAAATAATATTTACCAAAAAATAATTTCATTTAATTCTACAATTCCGACATAAAAAGCTCCAACAAATCTACCGCCAAAATTCTACAGCCATAATTCTAAAGACACAACCCACTACAGCAACAAATCTACAACTAAAATTTCAAAAGTTATAGTCCCAACCAATCAGGTCTAAAACGAGGAAACGTTCTGCACTTTACATAGGCCCACAAAACTAGAGATTTTGTATTTTGTATGAAAATATGTACATAAATAAACACAATCTCCCGGACAAAAATAAAATAAAAAATAAACACGATCTTGATCATTACTCAAAATTAAATAAAGAGACTCATAAACCCATAAAAGTATGTATCTTCCCTAAATAGAAACTTCAAATCCTCCCTCAATTTTTAGAACCGAACAGGAGGTTACATTTGTTTATGAAGATACCAAGTTTGTGCAAATGTATATCCATACTTGCTTCTTTTGCTTTTGTAATCCCAAGTTTGTGCAAATGTATATCCATACTTGCTTCTTTTGCTTTTGTAATCGTTATCTATGATAATAAAAAAGACAAAGTTGCTAAGTGTCTCTGGTAATAACTAAATCCACTAGCTAGTCAACATTGTTAAAATCTAATTATCATTTTTAGCTCATATTATGTTCGAAACAGGGGTGAGTTCAGTTGAGTATAATTCAGAAGAAGGGCTATTAAGAGTGTCAGGTGATGATGTCAACCCAACAACATTGCTTCATAAGCTTAACAAATGGGGCAAAAAGGCAGAACTTGTCTCTTCTCTAGGAGATAACTTTTCCCATGTTCCTATAACTCCAGAACAAAACAAGACAATGGAGAATAACAAGAAGGAGAAGAGGTCAACTAAGTGTTGGCTTCTAATGTGTTTTGGGAGGATGAGAAGTAATAAATCAAAGGTTGAGCCATTAAAGAGCCCGAATCCGCAGTATCGAGGAGTAGGGGGTGAAGATTACAGGGCAAGTCCCTTATTCAACGTTGGTGCATCACCTCGAATGGTGTATCCTCCGCCTCAAGCAATGCCTGGCTTTCCAACACCTATACCATACCCTCCTCCTTCTTTTTTTAGGGCAGGACAAGACAAAGTTGCTAAGTGTCTCTGGTAATAACTAAATCCACTAGCTAGTCAACATTGTTAAAATCTAATTATCATTTTTAGCTCATATTATGTTCGAAACAGGGGTGAGTTCAGTTGAGTATAATTCAGAAGAAGGGCTATTAAGAGTGTCAGGTGATGATGTCAACCCAACAACATTGCTTCATAAGCTTAACAAATGGGGCAAAAAGGCAGAACTTGTCTCTTCTCTAGGAGATAACTTTTCCCATGTTCCTATAACTCCAGAACAAAACAAGACAATGGAGAATAACAAGAAGGAGAAGAGGTCAACTAAGTGTTGGCTTCTAATGTGTTTTGGGAGGATGAGAAGTAATAAATCAAAGGTTGAGCCATTAAAGAGCCCGAATCCGCAGTATCGAGGAGTAGGGGGTGAAGATTACAGGGCAAGTCCCTTATTCAACGTTGGTGCATCACCTCGAATGGTGTATCCTCCGCCTCAAGCAATGCCTGGCTTTCCAACACCTATACCATACCCTCCTCCTTCTTTTTTTAGGGCAGGACCCTCAAGCAATGCCTGGCTTTCCAACACCTATACCATACCCTCCTCCTTCTTTTTTTAGGGCAGGACAACAACCACCACCACCACCATACTCTGGTCAAATGGTCCGGTCTGTTCCACCACGATCTCCACCTTTTTATCAGTTAAGACAGACTGAGTTTCCCCGTCTGGCCAATTCTAGGCTGCTCTATCCGCATCACTGAGATCATTCCCCATACTATTGCATCCAATTCAAGTTCCTTTCTTTTAGATGTGGTTCACATGCTAAGTAATAAGATGATAAATTCTTTTTTTTTATGTGTCCCAAACATTTTCTGTTAAAAACATTATTATAATAGTAAAAATATATCATATAAATAAAGGGAAATTTATCAAAAAAATCGCGAACTTGTCAAAAATAGCAGTTTGGAGCATATAGTCAATTACAAAACGGTGCGTTTTGTAATTAATAAAAAAAATCGCCAACTTGTCAAAAATAGCAGTTTGGAGCATATACTTTGACAATAATTGTTTTAATCCCAAACTTTGTTTTAAAATAGCATGTTTAAGCACGTCGTTATCTCCACTAACCTCAAGCAATGCCTGGCTTTCCAACACCTATACCATACCCTCCTCCTTCTTTTTTTAGGGCAGGACAACAACCACCACCACCACCATACTCTGGTCAAATGGTCCGGTCTGTTCCACCACGATCTCCACCTTTTTATCAGTTAAGACAGACTGAGTTTCCCCGTCTGGCCAATTCTAGGCTGCTCTATCCGCATCACTGAGATCATTCCCCATACTATTGCATCCAATTCAAGTTCCTTTCTTTTAGATGTGGTTCACATGCTAAGTAATAAGATGATAAATTCTTTTTTTTTATGTGTCCCAAACATTTTCTGTTAAAAACATTATTATAATAGTAAAAATATATCATATAAATAAAGGGAAATTTATCAAAAAAATCGCGAACTTGTCAAAAATAGCAGTTTGGAGCATATAGTCAATTACAAAACGGTGCGTTTTGTAATTAATAAAAAAAATCGCCAACTTGTCAAAAATAGCAGTTTGGAGCATATACTTTGACAATAATTGTTTTAATCCCAAACTTTGTTTTAAAATAGCATGTTTAAGCACGTCGTTATCTCCACTAACCATATACTATTGCATCCAATGCAAGTTCCTTTCTTTTAGATGTGGCTCAATGCTAAGTAATAAGATGATAGATTGTTTTCTATATGTCCCAAACATTTTCTGTTAAAAACATTATTATAATAGTAAAAATATATCATATAAATAAACATCCATTTTTAGTGACTTTAACTTGGTCTTTATGAGTTCATGAAGTCATTATCTTATAGCTAATTTTCAGTTATATATCTCATAGCAATGGAAAATTTGTGGTTATCTTTTTTTAAAAACCAAAAGATGATAGAATTTTTCTAAAGTGTATCCTAAACGTCAATCCTAGATTTTCAGAGTATGTGGATTTGGATCTATTTTAACAATCTAGATCATCAATTATTTCTTATATTCAGAATTCAGGAATCAGACTAATCATCAAAATATTTGCGGACATTTCTTTTTTTTTTTAAAGAATATTTGCGGAGATTCGGGTTTCATTAAAAAAACAATTATAAATTAAATAATATCAAAACAAAAACTTTAATAATATTTTCTTAAAAATCTGATATTAGAAAAGATTTCAAGTTTATTTAATAAATATTAAAAATAAATATCAATAATTCTAATTTTTTCATTTTAATACAAACTGAAGAATCCAGCTGATTACTACTATCTATAAAAATAAATATCAATAATTCTAATTTTTTCATTTTAATACAAACTGAAGAATCCAGCTGATTACTACTATCTAGATTCAAATCTGTGGTCTCTTGATCAAAGAATTTATTATGCAGATCCAACTTTCCGGATATCTGAATTTTTGAAATGGATTGGAACATAACCGGATTAGATTTCGGATTACCAAATTTTATTGGGAAATGTATATTTTTATAAAAGTTATTAGAATTTTTATAGAACCGTTAATTTGTATTAGAGTGGATTCTTTAGAACTGGTAGACAAGAAAGAAAAACAAAGGAGTGATTTTTTTTTTTTTTTTTTTTTTTTTTTTTTGACTCTAAAATGTGTATTGATGCCATCAATAACCATTCGGGTCCACGAGAGCTTTATGGACTTCTATGTGATATCCATCTATTCTCCCAACGCTTTAGCGTCCTATCGTTCTCTTTTATTTCTCGTAATGATAATTGTAATGCGGATTT
>CM071718.1:18767073-18781892 GCA_036630335.1 Physaria fendleri | reverse complement strand
TTTCTCCAAGTTTTCCTTTATTCCAACTTGACCAAACGTAGTCTTCACTCCAAAATCCGTCTGTTCCGACAGCTTTTTCTTGTTCCAACAATCCAACGAAATAAGTTTTCCTTCATTAATTCTTGCACTCACAGGAATGGCAGGGTTATGCGGCCAGAGAGTTCACAAATCAAGGTCTAAAGCCTGGTGAACTCGCTATCATTTCCAAAGAATCAGTATGTCTTTTAAATCTTTATGAGTTTTGTCTAAAGATTACAGAAACTAATTTGGGAAAATTATATTGTGAATCAGTATGTCTTTTAAATCTTTATGAGTTTTGTCTAAAGATTACAGAAACTAATTTGGGAAAATTATATTGTCTGAACATTGATTTGGAAGCCTATAAGCCATGTTTTTATTGTTTTGTGTTTGTCAATAGGTGCCTCCTTTTGAGCGTTCTGAACTTACAAAGGCATATATATCAACGACTTTGCAGGTAAAACATTTTAACTCTAGTCTCTATATTTCTGTTAATAAATAAATTAAACTTGGGGTCATCATTACAGTCAATCCAACACTTGCATCTATCTATGTATGTGCTGGAACTGGAGAAGAGAAACAATACCCTAAATGGTACAAAGATAAAGGTAGTCAACTCTTGTTTATGTCTTCTTCTCCAAGAAATCTTATTGATTTCACTTGCAATGTTTTCCTGGTGATTCTAAGATTTTGTTTTTTTCAGGGATTGATCTAATTGTTAGCACAGAGATAGTCAAAGCAGATCTTGATTCAAAGACACTTGTTAGTAATGATGGAAAAATTTACAAGTACTAAACTTTGCTTATTGCAACTGGTTCTACTGTAAGCATACTAATCTTTACCCCTCTCTCTCACTCAAGTTCATCTCAAGAAACTCTAACATATGTTGCAGTTCAAAAGATTGTCAGAATTTGGCATCCAAGAAGAAGGTATCAAGAACATATTCTAGTTAAGAGAAATAGAGGATCATGATGAACTTGTATACGCTATGGAACTACCTGAGCAAAAGGGTAAAGTTTAGGCTTGAAAACGAGAACAAAATAATGTGTTTCAATAGTTTTTAAGTCAATATCCTTATAAGGGTCGGCCCATTTAAGCCCTGAATTTTAATAATAGAGCCCTGTTAAGCCCTGTTATTTTTTGTATTCCCTTAAAAGGGTTTAGGGCTTGAAAAAACATCAGCGGGCTGGGCCGGCAGCGGGCTGGGCCGGCCCTTTTAATGCAAGCCCTTTTTAACATCCCTAAGATGGACTATTTTAGATTGGAATAAATCTTATAATATTTGGTAATTATTTTTAAAAAAATTTCTGTTACATAGATACTATTAAAAAAATATTAAACTAAATATATATATATAATTATATAATTTTATTTGATAATAATTTACGTATAACTAAACAATAGGAACAAAAAAAAAAAGTATTCACAGAATCAAATATTATAATTATATTTATTTACAATATTTACTGTATATAATAGTTTAAATTTTGTTTATCACAAGTAATTATATAGCAGTGTATATTATAGTTTCACGTATTAAAAAGTTCTTCAGTGTTCTTTTTTTAACGCAAATATTATATATTGATTTCACCGTGACTCGAACTCATGATCACTTGATCAATAATGCGGCGTGGTACCAACTGACCTGTACCGTCTCGTTTTTTTTTTTTTTTTTTTTTTTTTTGTTAACAGAAAAATAAACTAATCACCCCCAAACTAGGCCGGAAATATCACTCACATAACCTGCACCGTCTCGTCTTTCTTCAGTGTTTAAAAGATTTGTATGTGCGTAATAATCACATATACAGCATTTTTAAGATATCTTTGGTCTTTAGACAAAAAAAAAAAAGAAGATATCTCGAGTCTTATTTTGTCCACAGTAAAATAACACATACTAAAGCTGTGTGTTAATAAACATGTAGATTAAGAAAAACATAAGCTTAATTAATTACGCAACAATACAAATCACACATGCTCTCGAGCAAAACCTGGATCTCAACACAATCCAGATCATACATATGACACAAAAAGAACAAAACGTGACTCAAAACATGGAAAAGAGAAGAAACAACAAACACAAAGAAACAACACCATTAACACCAAAAGCCAAAGCTCCAGAGTTAGCCGCAGTAGCCGGAGAATAACCACCTTCAGGTGTACTAGTAGTAAGAATAACAACAACCCAATTATTATCATGACCAATACCAATTCCAGTAAACTTAGAATCATTCAAATTCTTGTTGTACTGTGACTTTGTGTAATTAGTCAAAACAAGGCCTTGATCAAGATGAGGAACACAAATCGGCATTATAACACCATCTCGAGTTACTGTTATGTTGAGACGACATTTGGTGAGAAGATTAGGGAAGTTTGGGAATTGAGGTTCTGTTCCTGGAACTGAAGCTGAACCAGTAGAGTTTGTGCAAGGTTGGTTTTTGAATTCGTCTGCGAGTTCATCTGCAAGACATTCTGCGTTTTGGTTGGGGATTAAGGTTGTTAGGTTTAGTGATGTTCTGTAGTTGTTGATTGTTGTAAGAAGAACATCTTCTTTATCTGTGGATCACATACAAGAAAAAAGAAGCAATTTTTAGGTTAAGGGTTATACAAATTGATAAAATCTTAATCGAAAGTTTAAGACTTTAATTTAGTTGAAACAAGCATTGGTCTAGATCTAGGATTGGATGAAGCAGATTTGAAGATTTTTGAGACTTAGATCCAAGTCAAAATTAGGACCGACATAGTTCAGATCAGAGAAGATAATGAAAGATTTACCGTTGTCTGAAAGAGCAGGACGATGAAGGGAGAGGAAGATTGAGAGAAGAAAGAAAAGATGGAGCTTTGAAATCGCCATTGATGAAGAGATTCTCTTAGTTCTTAGCTTAAGGTTTTGAAGATTGACAAAGTTTGAGTTTTTCTCTCTATTATTTATGATAATTTTTAGTATCATTTGGTTCGTTTGTTTTTTCTCTTTTTCTAGAACATTAAAAAGATATTTTCAGATGGTTGAAAAATTTAAGTGTTTGAAAATGATATGTAATAATTTGTGTTTAAATATGACACAAAAAAAAATAATAATAATAATTTGTGTTTAATAAATTCAACAACTAGTTGAATCAGACAAAGTAGCTCATTTTGGACGTGGCGAATTAGCATTTGATAGTAAGTTATTGGATAATTAATTAGATGAAAATATTGGACCATATGTTGAATTATTATGTTGTTGGTTTCTTTACCAAACAAATCATTTTAAACTCGTTTGACAAAAATAATAATTTAATTCTCAATTATTTAATAATAAATTAATTACTTCTATTTTTTAATTCAAAAATTCTTATTTTCGAATTTCTTTCAATAAATTTTGTTTAATATAGGAAAGACCAGTTTTTAATCTAACACCAACACGATAAAATGCCACGCACGTAGAGACAGATAAACCATCTTATGACACAATGTCGTTTTAAAGATGTAACTTTTTTTCTCATTCAAGTTTGATAAAAAAATTATAATAGTTTATACATTTTATTTACTTTCATATCCATATATATTTATATAGATATATATGTCATTAGAATTTTGTTTCAGATTTAATGTAAATAATTTTGTTTTCCCTCCATGGATTATTTTAACATCAGTGAAACTTGTTTCAATTGAATTTTCAAGCAATTTTATAAATAGGAAATTCGTTTCCATGTATAAAAATACTAAAACAATTATTAAAGAACACAATGATAATAAAGGGTAGTCTGTTGAGAACTGATAATACAATGATAATTTTACTATTGAGAAATGATTATTTTTCTGATAAATGTTATTAATAATATATCAGAAATCATAATGATAATATAAACTTATCGCATGCTAAAAAGAATTAAAAGTATTAAAGAAATCCTCAAAACTATAACAAGTTGAAGAACGGAAAAGATTCATACCTTCAAGAATATTGAAATCAATTGGACAAATTAAAATATATACTGAAATTTTTTTTGGGCAACTACAAAATTTGAAAATAGATATTAAAACTGAAACACAAAAAGGTATTTAAAATAAATTGAGAAAAACCTGTCTTTAAAGAAAAAGAAGAGAAATTCATAGTTTCATAGACATAGATTTAATCATTTAATGTTGACCAAAAAAATAAATAAATCATTTAATTAATATATATAAATAATATTACACGATTTATAAAACATGTTCAGTTTTAGTTTATGTTGGAGTATTAGTCTTGTCTTGTCCCCACACTTTGATAAAGAAATTTGATTTTATTTTATTTTAAAATATTTCTTTTGAAGCACATACACACGTCTTTTATATACTTAAACACGGTAATCATATATTTTTGAGCGTATATATAATATATTTGTGATAAACAGACTATGTACGGGGTTGGAGATTACTCATAAATGAAGAGGACCAACTTGATAGAAAAAACTGTTGTTGTTAGAGTTTCGTTTTATATTATTGGGCTAATTATGTTATCATACATATATATGACATAAACTCTTTTGTTAGTTTTTTTTTGTTTTGTTTAGTGTTGTTCGGGTTATGTTATTATTATGATATTGTATTTATTTTTTTAGTAAATATTTTTAAACTAATTAATTTTTATGTAATTTTACTTATTAACTCTTATTAGTTTTTTGAAAAACTATCGGTAAATTTTGTATTTAGTTCTGAATATGTATTGTACAAATAATATAAGGAAATTTTTTTTTCAAATTTTGAAACCAAGAGAAAACCCAATCTCGACATATCATATAATTTTCTTTTTGTCTAAATAGTTAAATATAAAGTTTGGTTTAGTTATTTTTAACTTTAGATTTTTGATAATAATATAAATAACTTAATAATCAATCAAGATAATTAGAATCAAAACAAAAGTAAAACATAAGCAAAATATAATCAAATCATAAGAAAATAAAAGTAAAACTTAAGTAATTTCATTTATTACAATATTAAATTTGCACTAATCTCAAATTTTACTAACCTTTCCGAATTCTTCTTGTAAATTCTATCATGAGAGTTGCTGAGCTTTGGATTTGTAAATCATTATTGGTATTTCCTTGACTTCTTATATATGCATTGATCAATTAACAAAAAAAATATATATATATATATGCATTGATCTTTGCGGTTCAGTTTTCTTCACAAATTTGTTAATCTACAAAACAAACACAAATACTTTGGTTTCTTTTTATTAGACTTGTAGCCCACACATAATTTGTTTAAGTTGAGATTTATCACACCTTTTTGTCGTATGCTTTTCTAGGTATGTCCATTTAGTCTACTAGAATATCATTTTGCTCTTTCTCGAATAGTTATTTTTCTATTGGTCTAATTATATTTTCATTTATCGGTTTGTCGTTGAAAAACTTATACAAATTAAAGCAATGAACAAATCAGTCAATCGAATAACCAAAGAAGATCTAGATAACGATTCATTGTAATCAAAGCGTACTCAATATAGACGCATAAGAGCTTTGGTGTGTTCGGGACTTTGCCAAGTGACCACATCAATGCTCTGGTGTGTTCATATACTCTCGTTAGATTTTGAAAAGAAAAAGTTTTGGAAAAAATTTAATGAGTAAAAAGTTAAACTTATGACTGTAAAAAGATGAATGAGAGAAATTTGATATTTATTTGTATTATATAACATTTATATAGGTTAACTTTGATTTGAATGAGTATTTCACAAATACTACAAGAAGATATATATTTTTCCAAGTTTTGAAACCCACTAGAAAACTCAATTTTGATAAACCAAAAGAAATCTCACATAATAATTTTTGTTTATTTATATAGTTAAATATAAAATTCGGTTTAGGACACGTAAGATGCAAGTTTAAGTCTCGGGTACAACTAAATAGCTTGTCTCGTTGAATTCGCAGCTCCGATATTTTGGACGATGAAATCTCTAGCGGGTTAGGACAACTATTGATGAGTATCTCAATCCTTAAGTATCTTTGTCTCATCCCTCTAAAATTCGGTGATAACTCCTACTTTTCGAGTAAGTCTGGCGTCTTTGCGGCTACATCTACAAACTTAGGTGTTAAGGCTTTCCAGTAAATCAATTATGTAATTAAGCAAATCAAAAATGTAATATTTAAAATGCTGAATGAAAAATATAGGACGGCAAAAAAAAAAAATCAGTTTAATTGTGGTTTAACTTTTTCGGCTTTAGAATTTTGATAATAATTTAAATAACTTAATAATCAGTTAAGATATTTATAGATAATCAAAAAATATTATTCTTAAAATTATTCGATAAAACTAATAATTTTAAAATCTTATTATATAAAAGAGAACGCGTTTAACGTGAACTCGCCACGTGTCAAGTGGATACATTATAGTTTTAATTTAATATGAAGGAAACACCTTTCAGTCCAAAAAAAAAAAAAATACTTTCTGAAAATGTATATTTTCTGCATTTTTTGGGGCAAAATATATTGAAAGTTTTTGGTCCATCTATTGAAACTAACATCAAAATAGTAATTGAAACTCTTTAAAGTTAGAACTATCCAAATTGCCACTAAGTGCATAATTGAAATAACGGTGAAGAGAGGAGTATCTCACATATACGTGAATCAAAAAAATCGAAACAACACCAAAAAATCCCAAAATACCCAATTATCAATTTTTGTTCTGTTATTTAGCTTAGGTGACATATAATGAAGATTTTTGTTTTTATTTTTATTTTTTTAAATCTCAAATTAATTTATTACATAATTTGAGTTTTTATTTTTCTAACATACATACCTCAACTAAAATAACTATTATAAAATATTTTACGCTGAAGAAAAATCACACCACTCATAAACGATTCCAAGTGTATATCAAAACTATGATGTGTCATTAGCGTTGTTACCAGAGATGTTAAAATGGGTTTCCCAGTCTAGGACGACCCTAACCCTATTAAGCCCTAATCCTGTGAAATCTTTTTAATTTTGAGTCATGTAAGCCCTGTGAAACCTTTGGTTATTGGTTTCATCATCCGTTTGATGGAAAAATCACGGTTTAGTATATATGGGTGGAAAAATCGCAGTTTCATATGTTTTAGCGGAAAAATCGCGGTTTCATATGTTTTAGCGGAAAAATCAGGGTTTAATATGTTTGACAGGGAAAACTGTGATTTAGTAAGTTTTGGCGGAAAAATCAGTGTTTAATATGTTTGGGAGGGAAAATCGCGTTTTAATATGTTTTAGCGGGACAGGGTTTAATATGTTTGAGAAGGAATATCGCGGTTTACTATGTTTTGGCGGAAAAATCGCGGTTTATTATGTTTTGGCGGATAAATTGTGATCTCGTATTTTTTGGCGGAAAAATTGAGGTTTCGTATTTTTTTTGGCAGAAAAATTGTGATTCTCATTTTTTGGCGGGAAAATCATGGTTTCGTATTTTTGGCTGGTAAATTGCGGTTTCGTAATTTTTGGCGGGAAAATTGCAGTTCCGTAATTTTTGGCGAGAAAAGGTGGTTCCGTAATTTTTGGTGTAAAAATTATGATTGTGTAATTTATGGTGGGAAATTATGGTTCTTTAATTTATGAGGGAAAATTATGGCTCTGTAATTTATGAGGGAAAATTGCAGTTCCATAATTTTTAGCGGAAAAATTACGATTTCCTTTTTTTTTTAGGCTGAAAGTTTCTATTTCAATTAGAAAGACCTTACAAAGTTGGAGCTAAACGGGCTTGTTTTGCAAGCCCATCTGCCAAGTTGTTTTTAGAACGTGAAACAAAAGTAAAGTTGCAGAAACGAAATAGAGAAGATAAACTGAGGATATATTGTTGAATCCCATAGATCTCCACCACTGGAGAGTTTAATTGCAGCGCCTTTACCAAGTTATAGGAATCTGAGGCGATAGTTATAGATTGTAAACCGCGATTGAGAGCATCAAGCAGCGAATGGTAAACTGCTAGCGCTTCAGCAGTAAACGGATTGGGGACAAAATTCACTGTGATCGCTTCCACTCCTTTAATCAGATTTTCTACCTGGTCCGGACTTATAGGATTTGACACTGGGGCTAGCTTCCAAACCTGGTTTGCAATTGGGCAATGGAAAAGGAGATGAAGAGCAGATTCCTCCCTTCCACAATGCGGACAGTTTGCGTCTTCGGTAATACCTCGTGATCGTAGGTTTTCACCCAAAGGGAGAGCATTTCGCAGAACTTTCCAAAGGAAGAACTTATATTTTTGTAAGGTCTTTAGATTCCATACTTGTTTATTCCAGTTGATGTCTGAGTGATGATGATCATGCCTGGGTTCCGCTTTCTGTTTGCTGATATGATATCCCAGTTTAACACTATATTCACCAGATTTTGCTCCTAACCACACAACTTTGTCCGCTGCTCCATGCTTGCTGGTTCTTAGAGATAGGATTTGAGCTTCATAATCGGGCAGTAACCTTTTGATTTTATCTCTATTCCATTCCAGGGTATTGGGGCAAATAAGATATGACACTGGCAGGTTTTGTGTCTCTTCAGTTGCAGGTCCCTGCGGTTTTATTGGCTCAGATGTTGATAGCCATGCATCTTGCCAAATTGAGGTCCTTTCCCCATTCCCAATCACCTTTCCCAGCTGAGGCTTTAACAGATCTTTCCCAATGCAGATTCCACGCCAGCCATGAGATGCATAATTAGGGGCTGTACACTCCAGGAAGTCCCTATCTTTGCAGTACTTTCCCAACAAAATCTTTGCTAACAGACTGGTAGGTTTTGAAATTATAGTCCCTATCTTTGCAGTACTTTCCCAACAAAATCTTTGCTAACAGACTGGTAGGTTTTGAAATTATCGTCCAACTTAATTTTGCAAGTAGAGCGTCATTAAATTGTTGGATATCCCTGAAACCAAGTCCTCCATCTCTCTTTGAATCTGTTAGCTTCTGCCATGAAACCCAACACATCTTTCTTTTCCCACTGAATTATCCCACCAAAACCTAGTTAGAGCGGATTGGATTCGTCCAAAACCTAGTTAGAGCGGATTGGATTCGTCGACATAGTGAATGGGGTAACTTAAAACACGACATAGTATATGTAGGCATAGAAGACAGCACCGCTTTGAGCAACGTAGTTTTTCCTGCCGGGGATAAGAATCTAGATGACCACTTCAATGTTTTCTGCCTTATTCTGTCAATTATGTTGTTAAACATATCCCGTTTTTTCCTTCCAAACATCTCCGGAAGTCCCAAATATTTGCCTAGCCCTCCAACAGATTGAATTCCCAAAATGTCTTTTGCTTCCTTTCTAGTCTGTTCTGGTGTTTTAGATGAAAAAACAATGGCTGACTTCTGCTTGTTTATGGTTTGTCCCGAACAGGTTTCATAGGTCTTTATTTAGATGAAAAAACAATGGCTGACTTCTGCTTGTTTATGGTTTGTCCCGAACAGGTTTCATAGGTCTTTAGAATGTTAGATAAAGAGCGGCAGCTTTCCGGGTCTGATCTTATGAAGAACATAGTGTCATCCGCGAAAAGAAGATGATTCACTCGGGGACTATTCTTTGAGACCCGCAGTCCCAGCAGTGATCCGTTGTTTTGCGCTCTGTTGCAAAGGCCCGACAAGAACTCGCTGCATAAGATAAAAAGGTAGGGGGACAAAGGATCACCTTGTCTCAAACCCCTATGCGGTAAGACTTCTCCTTGCACTGTTCCATTAATCAGGAAAGTATATGAAACTGTAGATATGCATTGAATGATCCACTTTATCCATTTTTGATGAAAACCCATTTGTTCCATAACTTTCTCTATGAAGCTCCATTCTACTCTGTCGTAAGCTTTACTCATATCTGTTTTAACAGCCATGTAGCATCTTTTCTTTGCACCTGAGTTCTTTAAGTAGTGTAAGGCCTCATGAGTTATCAAAACATTGTCTGAAATGGCCCTTTTTTGCACAAAAGCTGACTGATTTTCAGAGATAATTCCTTCTAGGACTGGTTGTAGCCTTTTTGCCATGAGCTTGGAGATAATTTTGTAGTAAACAGAGCATAGAGCAATAGGCCTGTAATCCGCTATCTTCTTAGGACTTAAGATCTTTGGGATCAATCTGATATGAGTTTGGTTTGCTTTTGATGGCAGATTTGAGCTCTCAAAGAAACCTTGAATCTCCATCGTGATTTGGGATCCTACTGTTCCCCAGTTCGTGTGGAAAAAGCTAGCCGGGAAACCATCGGGTCCAGGAGCTTTATCGGTATGGATAGAGAAACAGGCTTTTTTAACTTCTTCCAATGTGGGAATTGCAGTCAGCTTCGCATTCATCTCTTGAGTGATGCACGGTCTAAGTACTTCTTGGATCAGATTTGAGTCTGCAGCTTGTTGGGAGGTAAACAGAGTTTTGAAATACTGGGTAATGACTTTCGTGATTTCCTTTTCCTCATAAACCTTATTACCCTCCTCATTTTCAATAACTGCAAATTTATTTGATTTCCTTTTCCTCATAAACCTTATTACCCTCCTCATTTTCAATAACTGCAAATTTATTGATGACTAATCTCTGTCTTGTAGTTGCATGGAAAAACCCGGAGTTTTTATCTCCCAAAGCCAGCCAAGCCTGCCTACTTCGTTGTTTCCAGAACTCTTCTTCTGCCATGTAAGCCTCTTTAAGCTTTCTTTGAAGGTCTGAGATGAGTTGATGGTCTGGAATTGTATTAGCTAGGGCCTCCTCCAAGCATTTATGATATTCACTAATCATCTTTTGGCTATTTTGCTGATTTACTTTGGACCACGCAATGATCTCTCCTCGGCATCTAGAAATCTTTTCCTCAACAGATTCTGTCCTACTAAACTTCCAGGCGTCCTGAATTAATTTTGTCACCTCTTTGTTGTGGCGAAGCCTTCTGTTATATCTGAATATGCCTTTTCTTGCTTTCTTTTTCAGGTTCAAGCAGGTTAGTAGCGGTCTATGATCTGATCCTTCGAAACGAAGATACTCGCAGTAAGCTTGAGGATACTGTTCAGCCCATGCTCCATTAGACATGGATCTGTCCAATCTGCAGAAAACTAGGTGCTCATAACGGTATCCTCTCCAAGACAGGAAGTTACCTGTGTGACTAAGGTCATAGAGGTCGCACTCTGCCATAAAGGATCTGATGTCGGTAAACGAACTATCTGCTCTGGCTACTCCTCCTTTCTTCTCCTCGGAGCTGATGATGTCGTTAAAATCTCCAGTTACTGCTCTGGCTACTCCTCCTTTCTTCTCCTCGGAGCTGATGATGTCGTTAAAATCTCCAGTTAGATACCAAGGGGTTTCTCTCATCACTCTCATCGCTGTAAGTCTTGCCCATAGTTCTTTCCTCTTTGGTCTATCAGGTTCACCGTATAGGAAAGTAGCAAAGAAAGATTTGCCTTCTGCACTTATTGTTGTGTCTATAAAGTCCTTGTTACTTTCATTAACTGTAAGCTCTATGTGTTCTTTCCAAAACAGGGCCAATCCGCCACTTCCCGGACTGATAGGAGGGACCAGTTTTGAATGAGGATACTGCAACCATTGCAACTTTTTAAGTACTTCGTCGTCTGGGTTTTTTGTCTCCATGAGAAAGAGAATATCAGGGGCAAACTTCTTGGTCAGCCCACGGAGACGAGGAACTGTTGTGGGGCCTCCTAACCCACAACAGTTCCAGCTCAATATGTTTAAGGAAGAGAGCCTGGATCGGCCCGAAAATCCTCCTTCTGTCTTGATATAGCTGGGATCAATGACCGCTTTGAAGAAGGTCTGGGTGCAGAAGGACCAGGGACCAGTGACCGCTTTGAAGAAGGTCTGGGTGCAGAAGGACCAGAAGCCTCCAAATTAGTAGGTCGTCTCCTTTCCTGGTCCACTCTTGTCCTTGGTGATCCCTGAATTGTAAGAATATTCCTCTTACTAGACTTTACTCCTGCCAACCTCATAGGACTTTTATTAATGGGTGGGCGTCCTCTTCTCTTTTTCACTGGTGCAGCAGATACCCTGGGCTCTAGAGCATTTTGATTTGGGAAAGAGTCTACTCGTCTTGGAGGGGAAGTTGGCACTGAAGTTATGTCCATATGATCAGGTAACTGAGCCTGGGAAACAATCACCGGTGGTGCAACTGACACTCTGTCAGCCAGTTCTGGAGTCGGAGATACAACTCTTGGGTTTAAAGTGGTCTGGTGAACTGGATCTACTGGAGCTGGTGAGGTTAGTTGAGCTGTATAAGTTGAGTGAGCAACTTGAATAAGTCTCGCTGAGCAACTTGAATAAGTCTCGCAGCTTCTGATGCTAGAATTCTCTGTACTGAATGCTCTATCATATCTCCAGTGTCAGGAGTCATCATCCTTGCGTTTCTAGCAGCCCTCTCAGTAGGATCTGTGCAGTTTGTGTATTAGAAAGTAGCCTTTAACACTTCAGCTCTCACTTCCTCTGCAGTCCTCATAAAAGGTTTTAAATGTTCTGGAAGCTCAGGTATAGAAACTTTGGGTGTCTTGCTGGTTTGAGAGTATCCAGATTCTTCAGGTATCATTCTGTAAGTTTGTACTTCCTTTGCCCTCCATTCTTGGGCAGGATAGTTTCTAGTCTCCCTTGGGCCAAAAGATCTGGTTCTTCCAGAGGACACAGAGATCTGTTCATTGCGTTTCGGTAGGGAATGGTAACTCTGTCTAGGTGATAGCTCCTGTTCAGTCCTAGGTATGCGAAACTCCCTTGAATCCCAACTCTTTTCCCCACAGTTTCTTGGTTCAGGTCTAGGTCGAGAGTAAGACTCATAATTGCGTTTCCTTGATATATGTTCTGGGTATCCAGAGTTGCCTGAATCTCTGTCTTTACCTTGAGAGAACTCCCTCCTAGTTGGAGTGGACCGTTTTAAGAAGTTATCCGAGAGCTGCTGATGGCCGTGAGGGTACCTTGAGTGTTTCTGAGCTTCAGATGTTCTCTGAGTTATGTAGTTTCCTGGTAGGTTGAGGTGGCACTTGGAGGTTTCATGAGTTAACATGTCGCATAGAGAACATGGTAGGTTGAGGTGGCACTTGGAGGTTTCATGAGTTAACATGTCGCATAGAGAACAACATGTCTTCAATTTCAGGTATTCAAAAGTAACTCTGGCTTCAGAGCCATCCAAGAAATCCACCATAGCGTCTCTGATAACTGGTTGAAGACCAAGACCATTTGTAATTACTCTAACCTTTACTTCTTTCTCTGAAATTACAATAACTTCCCTCGTTCCAAGAGAGTCTCCAATCTTGTCCACCATTATCTTTTGCCTGTAATGAACCGGGAGGCCATGGAGACGGATCCAAAAAGGTAGCTCAGAGGGAAAATTTTCAGAGATGATGGGTTCCCATTTCTGGAGTATGACCATGTAATGGTCGAAATGGTAAGGCCTATTTGCCAGGACTATGTTCATGTCTTCCTCAGTTTCAAACTTAAAAAGGAATCTTCCTTGTCCCAGATCTGAGCCTATTGCAGTTCCACTGATTTTCCAGGTTGTAGGTAGAAAGGGTATCATTGACCATAATCTTTGAGCTTCAGGATTTGTCAATCTGCCTATGAGTGAGAGTTTGTTTTCTGCTATCAGTGCCGCAGTATCCATCTGGGGAGCTTGAATGTGAAGCCTTGGCCTCTTTTTATCAGGAGCTGAGATGTTTTTTGGCCTCTTTTTATCAGGAGCTGAGATGTTTTTCCCTTTCTCTTCAGCTGTGTAGCGGTGAGGAGGATTCATTGTGAGAGGTGGACAGCCGTTCAAAACTCTGGGGAGAGTAAAGAGAGGTTATGAGAAATTTCTTTGAAAGTTGGAGTGGATGAAAGAAAGCCAAACCACAACTAGCAAGTGAGGAAAGTAAATCCCAAAGATTGTCACACCAAAGTAAGGACACGGGAAACAGATTCAATGAGGATTTCAAGCTGGTGTAGGGTTTCAAAGGTAGAGAAAGTGAAAGGAGCCAAACCGGAGGTTGAAGAAGATCCTTAAAGAGGTTACTTTTTGAAGAGAAAAAGGGGCGGGAAGATATTGTCCAAGGGATTGTTTCTAAAAGAAGGAAGCTTACCTGATGGACCGCTGGTTAAACCCAAACCAGAGGCTGTATCCTGGTTTTACAATACTCACAGAACCTTATCTTTTACCATCTTGAATACTGTGCATGAGAGCATTTTAGCTATGATTTGTTATAAAAATTACGATTTCCTTGTAAATAATTTTTACATTGCAAAAAAATCATAAAAGACCTGCTCATTTAGAACCTTTAATAATTTTTACATTGCAAAAAAATCATAAAAGACCTGCTCATTTAGAACCTTTAGAGTCCTAAATATTTTAATATTTTTTTTAGGGCTTGGGGCTTAAATTAAAAGGGCTGGGTCGGACCAACCGTGGTAGTACAAACCCATGTTAAGTGGAGCCAATAATTCTTTACTCATTTTATTTTGTAGGAAATTCATTCATTTCATTACTTTAGTTCGTCAAAATGATCAGAAGGTTTAAACTACAAGCGTAAAAAAATAAAAACATTAAAGATAGATGATTACGAAGAGAAAGAGTCTAAGAGTCGTAAGATCAGGGGTTCCCAATAAAAATGGACTATATGAGGATCTTGTAGATGATAGCAGTCAAATCCAAACAATGGCTCTCAACACTTTTTGGGACGAGGTTTGAAAGTTTCTCTAAAAGAGAAAGAAGTCGTCGGACAGGATATAGCCGAACCGAATAGAAAACTCTTTTCATAAGAGATAATATAAGCATGCTCTCTCTTACCGGGCAACGATCTTTCGATAAGGGGGCCAATTTCGTACTAAAATCCCATAGCAATCCTATCTCATGAGCATAGGCTTTTAAAGGAGCCTTGCATACTAAACTAAGGTGCAACCCACACAC
>CM071718.1:18749517-18765944 GCA_036630335.1 Physaria fendleri | reverse complement strand
ATTTCATGCTTAGTCATATGCCACATGGGCATGACATGGATTTTTTTTATTTCTTTTTAAAATAAATTAATTCCACATGTTTTTTTTTTAAATACTTAAAATAAGAAAAAAACATTATAGAAAATTTCTAAAAAATATAGAAAATAAAAAACTAACCATATATTTTTCATATATTTTTTAGAGAATAAAAAATAAAAAATCAAAAAAAAAATTTTATTAACGGATCAGTTATTATATAATTTTTTTAAGGTTTTATAAAATTTGTAAATAAAATTTTACTTTATTTTTTCCAAAAAAAAATCCTTTTTGTAATTTTCATAATTTTCCTTGATTTTTTTCTTAATTTTTCTAAAATTTCNATTGAAATTGACACGGTACTAAAGTTCAGATTGAAATCGGCACTATTGAAAAAGTCAATGTTGTTTTTGGCCTTTTACCCTAAGTGTAACTACCACATTATGACTTCCACCAAAACAAACAAATATTATGATTGAAGCTTATGTTAAGAAAGTAATACTAGTATTTATTTTCTTTTCAACCCCTAATATTTTTACATGTTTAAGACTTCTAAAGGTAAGATTGATAAAGTAATCACTTTGACCCAGAAAAGAAATGTATCAGAGAAGATTTTATGTCATTTAAAAAATCAAAGAAAATGTGTTACATGAATAGCAAAATACATCAATGAAAAATTGAGTGTTAATTGACTTTTTTATGTGTTAGATCTAAAGTCGCTTAAATCCCAAATCAGTAAAAAAGAGAAAAACCATAATCTTTCTCTCTTCTTCTCTTCTCCTCTCCGCGCTCAAGTCGCCTCCTTTCTGCGATCGTCGTCTCACCTCTCTTTGCTTTCGTCCTTCTTTGAATACCAAGTTGTCGTTTGCACTGCCGGACGATCTAGAATCCGTCCAGATTTGTTGAACTGCTTCCGATTCGCTTTCATTGGTTTATCTTATCTCTCTGGTCGGATCCGTGCGTATCCTCTTTCAGCATTGATCTCTATAAGCATTTTTTTTTACTTACAGAGTTCTCAATGATATATGAATTTCAAAATCGTCCTAATTGATCCTCTCTAAGATCTGGCAGCTATCTTTTAATTGAATAGTTGCTGTAGCTTGAACATATAATTCTGTGATTTGCTTTTTTTTTTTTTCATGCTGTATGTGTAAGTGTACTAGATCCAATTGAATATCCTTGTTCTCATTTGTGCTGATGCATTCGTCTCACAAGCTAACTTTTTCACTTATTTGAATGTTTTAACAGGTGGAGGGGGAGAAACTGCTGTGAATGACTGTACTCTTAAGTTGATATAATGGAAGACGATGATGAAAGAAAGCTCCCAGAAGCTTCTGGTCATCATCCTGATGTTACTGCTAAGCCTGATTTAGCTAATCCTTTGCAGAGTAGGATAGAAGCATTTGATGTAGGAGACTCTAGTTTTATTGCCAAGGATGATGCAGATTTGCAAGGGATTAGTTCAGCTGATAGAGTCTTCAAGGATGATGATTTTGAACAAGTTTCTTTGGGAGATCAGGAAAAGGTTGCGGATAAATCACAGGGTGATCTTAAGGAACCTGTAAGCACTTCAAATTCTGATCATGGGACATTGTTAGGTGACACCGAAGGAGTTCCTTATCACTTATCTGGGGCTGAGGAGATGTATGATTTGATGCCCATGGATGATCTGCAACGTGACCGGCTTTCTAGCCCTGGACCAGAGAGAGAGACAGCTGATCCTGTGCAGCAGTCACTGTCTGAAACGAGTCTGGATACTTTCCACCATCTAGAATCTGGGTATTCCCCAGTTCATTCCCCGCAGAAACCCAAGCCAAAGGCTACAGTTCCAAATGTTTCTCCAGAGCTACTGCATCTAGTGGATTCAGCCATCATGGGGAAACCTGAAAGCTTAGACAAACTAAAGAATGTTGTCAGCGGCATTGAGAGTTTTGGCTATGGAGAAGAGTCAGAGGCCACTGCTTTCCTTGTTATTGATTCACTCATTGCCACTATGGGTGGAGTTGAGAGTTTTGAAGAAGATGAAGATAGCAACCCTCCTAGTGTCATGTTAAATTCCCGTGCTGCAATTGTTTCTGGTGAGCTTATTCCTTGGCTCCCTGGTTTGGGTGACAGCATTAATTTTATGTCCCCGAGGACTCGCATGGTTCGGGGTTTGCTTGTTATCTTACGGTCATGCACAAGAAACAGAGCTATGTGTTCAACAGCAGGGTTACTGGGGGTTTTGTTGCGGTCAGTAGAAGAGATGATATCCAAGGACTCTGATATGAAATGGGAAGCTGCTTCTGTTTTGTTACTATGCATTCAACATTTAGCTGGACATTCCCTTAGTGTCGATGATTTACACAGATGGCTTCAGGTTATAAAAACAGCGATTACAACAGCGTGGTCAAGTCCATTGATGCTTGCTTTGGAGAAGGCAATAAGTGGAAAGGAAGCAAGGGGACCTGCTTGTACTTTCGAATTTGATGGTGAAAGCTCTGGCTTACTTGGTCCCGGAGAAAGTCGTTGGCCCTTTACCAATGGCTACGGATTTGCTACATGGATCTATATTGAATCATTTGCTGACACGTTAAATGCTGCAACTGCAGCAGCTGCAATTGCTGCTGCCGCAGCAGCCAAGTCAGGGAAAACATCTGCCATGTCAGCTGCAGCGGCTGCGAGTGCGCTTGCTGGTGAGGGTACTGCTCATATGCCACGTTTGTTCAGCTTTTTGTCCGCTGATAATCAGGGAATAGAAGCTTATTTCCATGCTCAATTTCTTGTGGTTGAGAGTGGTAGTGGGAAAGGAAGAAAGTCTTCGCTGCATTTTACTCATGCATTTAAGCCTCAATGTTGGTATTTTATTGGTCTCGAGCATAGCTGCAAGCAGGGACTTCTGGGAAAAGCCGAGAGTGAATTACGGTTATATATTGATGGATAGCATAGCTGCAAGCAGGGACTTCTGGGAAAAGCCGAGAGTGAATTACGGTTATATATTGATGGATCTTTGTACGAAAGTCGTCCTTTTGATTTCCCTCGTATATCCAAGCCCCTCTCTTTCTGTTGCATTGGCACAAATCCTCCTCCTACTATGGCTGGTCTACAACGTCGTCGTCGTCAATGTCCTTTGTTTGCAGAGATGGGGCCAGTTTATATATTTAAGGAACCGATTGGTCCTGAGAGAATGGGGCGCTTAGCTTCTAGAGGTGGAGATGTTTTGCCTTGTTTTGGCAATGGGGCTGGCCTTCCTTGGTTAGCTACAAATGACCATGTACGCAATAAGGCAGAGGAAAGTACTAATTTGGATGCAGATATTGGAGGATATATTCACCTGCTTTACCACCCTTGTCTCCTAAGTGGGCGGTTTTGCCCAGATGCTTCACTTTCTGGAGCAGCAGGTGCTTATATGTATACTCCAATTTTCTTACAATTTAATATTAAATGCTCTATAGAATTGAAAACGTTAAATTCCCAAGAACGTTTCTAATATTCTTTATTGTATGTTATCAGGTTGTCATGGTTTATTTGTTACTTACTTTGCTCATTCTATCTGTCAATGCTTTTCTTTTCCCTTCATGAATTTCTTCCGTCATTTTGTTTCTTCTACATGTTCGTCAGACATTTTTTTTTTTTTTTTGCTGTTACGAAATCGAACTGGCTGAAGTCTGAACTTATTTTTTTTTGCTTTCTTTTCAATATTTTTATTGGTTTAGGCACTCTAAGGCGACCAGCTGAGGTCCTTGGACAAGTCCATGTTGCAACGAGAATGAAACCAGTGGAGTCCTTCTGGGCCCTAGCTTATGGAGGACCCATGTCCCTGCTTCCTTTGACCGTAAGCAATGTGCAAAAAGATAGTTTGGAGCCATGTCCTGGAAATCTTCCGTTATCTTCATCCACTGTTACTCTGGCTGCACCTGTTTTTAGAATTATGTCAGTTGCTATTCAACATCCTGGGAACAATGAAGAGTTGTGTCGTACTCAAGGACCCGAGATTCTTGCTAGAATTCTGAGTTATCTTCTACACTCACTTGCATCCCTTGACAAGAAGCATGACGGAGTAGGAGAAGAGGAACTAGTTGCTGCTATTGTTTCGCTTTGCCAATCTCAGAAGATCAATCATGTACTTAAAGTGCAGCTTTTTCGCACACTCCTATTAGATTTGAAAATATGGAGCCTATGCAATTATGGACTCCAGAAGAAGCTATTGTCATCCCTACAAGATATGGTTTTCACTGAAGCAACAGCCATGAGGGATGCTGAAGCTATTCAACTGCTTCTAGATGGCTGTCGAAGCTGTTATTGGATGATTTCTGAGAAGGATTCGGAGACCACTTTTCCTCTTGACAGGAATACTCGTCAAATGGGGGAACTCAATGCTCTGATTGATGAACTTCTGGTGATTATTGAACTTCTAATGGGAGCAGCATCTCCTTCTCTAGCTTCTGATGACCTCCGTCGATTACTTGGTTTCATAATTGATAGTCCACAGCCAAATCAGGTAACGCGTTTGCTTATATATATACTATTTTATTTTATTTTTCTAACTTGGGTAAAATAATTTAGTGGCCAACCAAAAGTTTCTTTTTCCAAGTTTGTGTACTCTCTGTTGCTAACTGCCAACAAAATTTTCTGTTTGCTTGGATGGACAGTAGCTCTTTCTGATTATTATGTGCGTTTCACCTGTAATATTTTAGGTTCATTGCATATTCAATGCAAATTAGTCCTTCACCATCTTTTAGTTATGCAGTATAGTCCTTGCATTGTAGCTTCATGTGCAGTTTTCTTGCACATTACTATAATACTATCTCCCACGTGATAGTAGTCAGAATATGTATAAAACCATCTTACCATGGACTGCACGGTAAAATGTGGGTCCTTTCAAGAGAAATGATCTGTGATAGTAGTCAGAATATGTATAAAACCATCTTACCATGGACTGCACGGTAAAATGTGGGTCCTTTCAAGAGAAATGATCTCGCACAGATTTCATCCTTTTCTGTTGGTAATTAGACAAGAATGGCAATGACAACATTAATTGACAAGATCGTGCTGTCTGACACTATTCAACCTTTTTCATGTTTTTAGGTTGCGAGGGTATTACACCTTATGTACAGGTTAATTGTACAGCCTAATGCTGCAAGAGCGCAGATGTTTGCAGAGGTATTTATAACATCAGGTGGGATAGAAACACTTCTTGTTCTGCTACAGAGAGAAGCTAAGACTGGTGAGGATATCGTTTTAGCTATGGGTAAGAGTGGAACAAGATCATCTACTGATCAAAGTGAAAAGACTCAGGACAATGTGCCGGGTTCTGTAAAAATGTTGGATTCCAATGTTGGCTTTGACCCTCCTGGTCCTGAAGGAAATGTTGAGGATGATTATGTAGGGTCTCTGAATGAAACAGAGTCAGATCCACAAGAAAAGGAGCAAGGATTCTCATCTGTCATTCGTGATAATGATTCCATTTCCAATTCCATAAATACTGAGAGAATATCTTTTTCTGAAATTGGTGGTATAAGTCTTTCGATTAGTGCTGATAGTGCAAGAAATAACGTGTACAATATTGACAATAGTGATGCTGTTGTTGTTGGGATCATCAGATTGATTGGTGCTTTAGTTTCCAATGGACACCTTACATTTGATTCGGGTGCCCGTTCTGATGTAACAAGTAACATCTTGGGTAGCGGGCCCCATGAAAATGGCGGAACAATGTTTGATGATAAAGTGGCACTGCTTCTATTTGCTTTGCTGAAGGCATTTCAATCTGCTCCAAACAGGCTGATGACTGACAACGTCTACACAACTTTACTTGGGGCTTCGGTATGGAATATTCTTGATATCCCATTTTGTTTAATCATTTTATGAACAAACTGATTGAAAAGTAGATAGGTTTTTTCTTTTCTGATTGCCATAGCACCACTTGCTATGACTTGGGTGGAAAAACGGGGGAGCATATAGCGTTCTTATAATGAGATATTGTTTATGTGTTTCTGGATGGTTCTTTCGCTTCAACTTACATGTCTTTTTGTATTGTTACAATGGTGTGAAACTTGATGAAAGTTGGTTTGAAATCTGAATCTCTTAAATGCTCTATAATACCATAAATTGACTATCATAATTTTCTATGGCTGTTATGATGAGGTTTTCACATTCATATGTTAGCAATATATTCAGTCTATACCGTTTACTCTTTAAGATTTTGGGCCGAGGTTAAAAACATTGCGATCATGTGCTTTCTTGCAGATCAATGCTTCATCAACAGAAGATGGTCTTAACTTTTATGATTCAGGTCATCGCTTTGAACACTCCCAACTTTTGTTAGTCCTCCTGCGGTCTCTACCATCTGCACCGAAGGCTCTACAAAGCCGAGCACTTCAGGTATATGTCATAGTTAAAATTTGTCTCTTGACTGTCAAGGAGAAAATGTTGTAAACGGTGCTTGAGATATTCTGGACCCTGGGTTAGTAGAAATAATCTAGGAAACATCATGAGCATTTTCGTCCAAATAGCTGTCATGAAATCGAAGAAAATTTATCCTGGAACTTTTATTTTTGTGGACTGGTTTTAAAAGTAGTAACTTGTCCATCTTCTTCTTCTCTTTTTTTTTTTTTTTTTTTTTTTTTTGGAAAACTCCATGTCCTCTTCATTCGATGACTTTCTTTAAAAGTAGTAACTTGTCCATCTTCTTCTTCTCTTTTTTTTTTTTTTTTTTTTTTTTTTGGAAAACTCCATGTCCTCTTCATTCGATGACTTTCTGATCTCACTCTTTCTTTTGTTAGGATCTTCTTTTTTTAGCATGTAGTCATCCGGAAAATAGAAACAGTCTGACAACAATGGAAGAATGGCCTGAGTGGATCTTGGAAATTCTGATCTCAAATTATGAGGTACTCATCAATCCTTAGAACCTAAACCTTTTCTCTCAGAATGTATTTGTATTGTAGCTGAGCTGAGTTATGCGTGCAACTCATAAGGAGTATATTATTTTTTTTGTCAAGAATTCATAAGGAGTATATAATCCACAATTTTTAGCTGGTAAGTTGTGGAAGAAATGCTCAACAGCTCTGCCAAATGTTATTGACTTTTGTGTGTACACAGAAAGATGCAGGGAGACAGTCTGCTTCAGCGGATTCTTCAGAGGTAGAAGATCTCATTCACAACTTCTTGATCATAATGTTGGAGCATTCAATGCGCCAGAAGGATGGTTGGAAGGTAATATCTTGTTTTACTTTCTATTGGCTTACACCTTAGGTCCCTTCAAACGACATTGTTTCTAATTATTATTACTTGTTTCATCTATTTCCTTACAGGATATCGAGGCTACAATTCATTGCGCAGAGTGGCTTTCTATTATCGGTGGTTCTAGCACTGGAGACCAAAGAATTAGGTATTTCCATGAACCTCTTCATCACTTTTTCACACATTCATTTTTGAATGACTTCACTGTGCATCTCTCATATTGTCAAGCCTTTTGTGAAGGTTCTATTTTGGTTACTGAAGATTGGTATAGTAATTTTGAGTCATTATCTCTAGACTCTAGCTGATCCTATTGTACTGTAGTCTCTTCCCCTATGCTTGGAGAAGTATTCCAGAATCCTCTCATTTTTTTTATCTTCTACTCTTTGAAGGCGTGAGGAGTCACTACCAATTTTCAAAAGAAGGCTTTTTGGTGGATTGCTAGACTTTGCTGCCAGAGAACTGCAGGCTCAGGTAACTCCGTTTTTCCTGCGGTTTCTTATACTGATAGAAACAAAACTAAGATTCTTTTATGCCTTTCATACTCCCATTTATAGCCAACTCTTTCCATTCCTGGAATTACCCTTTTCAGTGAGCTATTAAATAGCTACGTAAGTAAATGATAAAGGAAATGTAGAGTTTGTTCTTACAAATGCACAATGAAACCCTGAACCCTAAGACATACTCTTAACCCTAAACCTTATGCCCCAAGGCCTATGCCTAAACCCTATACCCTAAACCCTTTGTCCTAAACCCTATGCCCTAAACCCTTCATCCTAAACCATATGCCCTAAAGGCCATATAACATTCCAGGAGTTTGTTCGCAAGAAAACAATGCTGTAAAGCTTATGTTCTCATATTACTCTTTCATGATTGTGTGTGTTTGACATCCATGGGGATGATACTAGATTTTTTATCTACATAATCATTTTTCCCCTCAACAGACTCAAGTAATTGCTGCAGCAGCTGCTGGTGTTGCTGCAGAGGGTCTAGCACCAAAAGATGCAAAAGCAGGAGCGGAAAATGCTGCTCAGCTTTCTGTCTTTTTGGTGGAAAATGCAATTGTGATTTTGATGCTCGTCGAAGATCATTTGAGGTTACAAAGCAAGCAAATTTGTGCAAAAAATGCAAATGCTTCTCCATCTCCTCTTTCTCTCAAAAATCGTACAAGCACACTAACAGCGATTGGAGAATCATCAGAAATTTCTAGCAGTCGAGCTTCACTGTCTAGTGATTCAGGGAAAGTCCCTTTAGATGTAAGTGGAATACATTCTCTAAACGTATAACTTTCCAAATATGGTCTTGCTGCTTGTTCTCTTGGTTGATCAAGTGCTTTTCAAGAGATGCTTCTACTTTTTGTTATATTTTTGTATGATGTTAATCTGTTCACGCTTCTCCTATGTCCTGATCAATCCATCTCCATGTTGGCTGGGTTAATACCTATTAATTGTTTTCATTGTGTTGTATCTTTACCAGCCTGCCATCTTCAATTTCAAATTTAATTTTGTTATTTGGTATTCTTTTAAACATCATATTTTTTTCCTGTTACTAAAATTTATATTTATTTTATGCTTCTTTTTCAGATACTTGCTTCAATGGCTGATTCAAGTGGACAGATTTCTGCACACACAATGGAGCGCCTTACTGCTGCTGCTGCAGCTGAGCCTTATGAGTCTGTTTCGTGTGCTTTTGTTTCATACGGCAGCTGTGCCATGGATTTGGCTGAGGGTTGGAAGTATAGGAGCCGTTTGTGGTATGGTGTTGGCTTTCCCTCTAAAACTAGTTCTTTTGGTGGTGGTGGTAGTGGTTTAGACTCTTGGAAATCTACTTTAGAAAATGATGCTCATGGAAACTGGATTGAACTTCCCTTGGTTAAAAAATCTGTATCCATGCTTCAAGCTTTGTTGTTAGATGAGTCTGGACTCGGTGGTGGCCTTGGAATAGGTGGTGGATCTGGTACTGGGATGGGAGGGATGACAGCCCTCTACCAGTTGTTGGACAGTGATCAGCCTTTCTTATGCATGCTTCGAATGGTGCTTCTGTCTATGAGGGAAGAAGACTATGGTGAAGATAATATGTTGATGAGAAATCTAAGTTCTGAACGTTCATCAGAGAATTCAACTACATTAGATAGCAGTTCTCAGATGTCTATACGACAATCGCGATCAGCTTTATTGTGGAGGTAAACTCACTGACATATCTCGTCATGGCCAATTAGTACCCATCTATTTAGATACTTTGCTTCAGCATTTTTGCACTCTGGTAAAGTTTGACTCTCTTTTTTTTCACAGTGTGCTATCTCCTGTCCTAAATATGCCAATATCCGATTCAAAGAGACAGAGAGTACTGGTTACTGCATGTGTTCTCTATTCTGAGGTTAGTTCTTCGCTAATTAGATTGGCATGCTTATTGATGTTCTGGTCTCAAATCTCCATGGTGCGGTTGGAAAGTTTTCATTTCCCCTATTATACTGCTGTAGTGTTTTGGATACAAATTTGATGCTGTCCAGTGTCCTTGGTGTTTTTTTTTTATGGTCTTTCTTAACTTTCTGATTCCAGCAAAAATATTTGTAGGTTTGGCATGCTATCAGCATAGACAGAAGACCACTTCGCAAGCAGTATATAGAGGCTATTTTACCACCATTTGTTGCAGTTCTCAGGAGATGGCGACCACTTTTGGCTGGCATTCATGAACTTGCCACTGCTGATGGTATGAATCCCCTTGTTGTTGATGATCGTGCCTTGGCTGCTGATGCGCTTCCCATTGAGGTAGCTTAAAGCTGTTTACATTCCTTCAGTTGTTATCATGGTTACATGTTTCTATAATGGTTACTGTTTATTTCTAGTTGCTAAGATGCCATTTCACCCTTTAACAATTGCTTATTTTTTACCTAAAAGTTTGTATTAGGTTCAGTATTTTTTGTGTTTGAGTTATTAAATTGAGCTATACAAATTTGTCTGTTTAGGGTGCTCTTTCTATGGTTACTCCGGAGTGGGCTGCTGCTTTTGCTTCACCGCCTGCTGCAATGGCTCTGGCAATGATAGCTGCAGGGGCAGCTGGCTGGGAAGCCCCGCCACCTCCTACTACAGCTTCACATTTTAGGCGTGACTCTTCAATACTTGAGCGTAAGACTGCCAAACTTCAGACCTTTTCAAGCTTCCAGAAACCACTGGAGCCTACAAACAGTAATGCACCACCTCGACCAAGGGATAAAGCTGCTGCAAAAGCGGCAGCTTTGGCCGCTGCACGAGATCTTGAAAGGCATGCAAAGATTGGTTCAGGAAGAGGTCTGAGTGCTGTTGCAATGGCTACATCTGCACAGCGGAGGAATATCGGTGACATGGAGCGTTTACAGAGATGGAACACTTCTGAAGCTATGGGAGCGGCATGGATGGAATGTCTCCAACCAGTGGATACAAAATCAGTTTATGGAAAAGATTTTAATGCTTTATCATACAAATTTATTGCTGTACTAGTGGCAAGTTTTGCTTTAGCACGCAACATGCAAAGATCAGAGGTTTGCCTTCCACCTATGTCACGTTTTATTGGGTTATAAAGGGTGCATACTCTTGACTCTCATTTCTTGGTTCAAATTTTCACCAGATTGATAGGCGTATGCAAGATGATATCATCGCAGCAAATCGCCTATGCTTGGGAAGCCGTGGTTGGCGTAAACTAATTCATTACTTGGCCGAGATGAGATGCTTTTTTGGGCCTTTTGGAGATGAAATATGCAGTCCTGAGCGCGTAGGCCATGTTTTCCTTGGAATTTGGAAAATGTTAAGAAGTTCCTCAGTAATGTGGTATCTTTTAACATGCAGGTTTTTTGGAAACTTGATTCTATGGAAAGCTTTTCAAGGATGAGACAGTGTATAAGGAGGGATTATTCTGGGACTGATCATCTTGGGGCAGCAGCAAACGATGGCGATCAGACAGATACAAAAAGTGATAATGGTAGCAACAATACTCCATCAAAGCCTCCTGTTCTTGCTGCTGAAGTTATCTCAATGGACATCGCATATGAAGATGATGAACATGTAGAGGGTGATCATCTTGATATCAAAGGGAATGCTGAAGAACACAGAAGGCAAAATGAAGAGAGGATATCTTGGTCACATGAGCATACATCCACAGTTTCTGCAGGAACTACTAATCCTCGAACTTCAAATGACCTTGAAGTGGTCCGAGATTCTTCAGCAGTGGCACCTGGCTTTATCCCCAGTGAACTTGATGAAAGGATCCTTCTTGAGTTTCCCACATCTATGATCCGGCCACTACGGGTTGTGAAAGGAACCTTTCAAGTATGTTCTACCAACATGAATGTTTGGAATTTCAATAAGTAGCTAACACAAGAATAGTGAATAAATTGAATCATTATTAACTAGAGTAGTTAGATATTTGGAATCAAGAGTTGTGGCATGTAGGCATTATAGAAATACGTAATTGACTCTTAATCCTCAAATGTGATTTTTTTTTTTTTTTAATAATTAATTTCTGCTTACTGATCAAACTGCCGTGCCTTCTCAGATTACAACACGGAGAATCAATTTTATTGTTGACAACAGAGAAAGCCAGAATTCGACTGATCACTCGTATGGGTCCCAATCACGTGATCAAGAAAAGGATCGTAGTTGGCCAATGTCTTCTCTTCATCAGATTTATAGCCGGAGGTAAAGTTTATTATCATAATTCTGTTTAGCTTGTGTATTCCTATTCATTACTTCATTTAATATCTTTAAGATGAGTTTATAAATTTGATGATTATAATTAAAATGTGCAATTTCATCTAAAAGAAAATCTGGAATGGTTTACAGTTATACTTATTGTTGTTGAATGCACTCTACTTTCTGAAAACCTGAAATGAAACCTTAAAACACTTTGAATGCCCACGAAGCCAACACCAACCAGTCCTCATTTGCCATCAGATGCATGCTTAAACATGAACAAAATATTTAACATTTTATAGTACCACCTTTCTCTTACCCCGGGAGGTCTATCAATCTTTTTCATAGTTACCGTGTATTACCATTTCGGTTAAGTCTTCCTCTTTCTGTATGAGTTGGGTTTCATTTTGTTCTCTCAGGATTAGTGATATGATTGATGATCTTTTTTTTTTTGTTTATTTCTTTCTCAGATATCTCCTGGTTCTCTCAGGATTAGTGATATGATTGATGATCTTTTTTTTTTTGTTTATTTCTTTCTCAGATATCTCCTGAGAAGGAGCGCCCTGGAACTCTTTATGGTTGACCGCTCAAACTTCTTCTTTGATTTTGGGGTATCTGCATTTGAAACTCTTTCTACATAATATTTATCTTTCTTACCTTGTAAATCTCAGGTCTCCGACTGTAACCAATTACTCTCTCAATCTACTTGTTTTAACATCACAGAATACTGAGGGAAGAAGAAATGCATATCGAGCTATTGTTCAAGCAAGGCCTCCTCACTTAAACAATATTTACCTAGCAACTCAGGTTTCTGTTTTTTTCCTTTACCAACTTATGTTTACCTTTTGAATTAATCTTGGTCCGTATTATTCTTCGATGTCAAGTTGTTAGAGCATATGACTAGGTTGAGCCATTTGTCGTGTGTGCTGCAAAGTAACATATATTGTTACTTTTTCAGAGGCCAGAACAGCTTTTGAGAAGAACTCAGTTGATGGAGCGCTGGGCTAGATGGGAGGTACCAATAAAATGCACACTTACACTTGTCATACATTTTTTATCCTTATCCCAGAATAACATCTGATACAGAAAGATCTCCCTCCACCTGGATAATATCTGCAGATCAGCAATTTTGAATACTTAATGCAGCTTAACACGTTGGCTGGCCGTAGTTACAATGACATTACTCAGGTAGATCTTGTGCTCTTTAGCATTTTCCTGGTGAACTTGTCAAATGTCCTCTCTTCCTTGATGGATATCTTATTCTTTGCAGTATCCTGTCTTCCCGTGGATTATTTCTGACAACAGTTCAGAAAGTTTAGACCTTTCAAATCCATCTACTTTCAGAGATCTTTCCAAGGTGGTATTCTTTGCAGTTTGTTTCCAATTTTAAGTTCTTAACCTGCATATGGTGGTTTTATTAATCTAGATCAATCTTGTTATGATGTGGGTTTGTCTATGTTTAGCCAATTGGTGCATTGAACCAAGAGCGTCTCAAAAAATTTCAAGAGCGATATTCTAGCTTTGAAGATCCAGTTATTCCCAAATTCCACTATGGCTCACATTACTCAAGTGCTGGAGCAGTAAATTCTCTTCTCTATGATATCCTGCCACAATTACTACTAGTTTAAATTTTGTGCTCCTCTGATTCGTGGACAGCAGATGATATATACTATTTTTGATGCAACTGGATTGAGTTTGTACAAGTCTCGGCTATTTTATCATTTATTTCATGTGCGCAGGTGTTGTATTATCTGGCCAGAATTGAACCTTTCACAACCCTCTCAATCCAACTTCAAGGTGGAAAGTTTGATCATGCAGACCGCCTGTTTTCAGACATTCCAGGCACTTGGAATGGGGTCCTAGAAGACATGAGTGATGTGAAAGAATTGGTACGTATTGGTTTCCCTAAAGCAAAAATGGACTCACTTATTGGCCTCTTCCTCAACAACTTGCGTATTTACAGGTTCCAGAGTTGTTTTACCTCCCTGAGGTGCTAACCAACGAAAATTCTATTGACTTTGGTACAACACAGTTGGGAGAAAAGCTTGGTATTGTGGTTCTCTTACTTGCCATAGCCAAAAACTTATGCCTAGCATGGTGAAATTTATGTTATCTGATTCAAGTTTCTTATTTATCAGATGCTGTAAAACTTCCTGCTTGGGCCAAAAACCCAGTTGATTTTGTTCACAAGCAACGAAGGGCTCTTGAGAGCGAGCATGTATCTGCACATTTACATGAATGGATTGATCTCATATTTGGGTATGAACTGGTGATATACTGGCAGCACATTTTTCCATAACTTTGTTTCCTCCTATTACTTAGTGTCCTGCAAAAGAATCACAATAAGCCATTAAATTGTTCTTTCCTACGTTTACTTATCGTATTCATTCAGGTATAAGCAACGTGGCAAAGAAGCTATAATGGCAAATAACGTTTTCTTCTATATTACATACGAGGGGACTGTTGATATTGACAAAATCACGGACCCCGTAAGTCAATTTTGTTGTACTGTTAAAGTTGCTTAGTTATAATATTAACATGTTGACTTGACTTGCCTGTGAATTTTTGATGAAGGTACAACAACGTGCTACGCAAGACCAGATAGCTTATTTTGGGCAAACACCGTCCCAGCTATTGACTGTTCCGCACATGAAGAGGATGCCGTTGAAAGATGTCCTGCATATGCAGGTAACTGCTAGTGTCAGTTTGGTTTGAAATTGCACTCTTAGTTAACATCTCTTTTAAACATGACTAGTTTACGCAGAATGAGCTATTGAGGTCAATAGGTTCTTTTTATCAAAATAAATAGGGTTTTATTACAAGAGTCTGTGTAATTAGGTTTAGTATATAGTTTCTTTGTCTACTGCATCCTATGTGAGTATAAGAGATTCTACTATGCGGTGTTCTTAGGAAAAATGAAAACCAGGAAATATCTTACGTAGTCCGTACATAATTTTCTTCATGTTAGATTCTCCACATTAACATAACAGTTGGTTTTCCAGAAACAGAAGGAACATAACAGTTGCTTTTATTTTTGTCAGACTATTTTTCGAAATCCAAAAGAGATAAAACCATATGCTGTTCAAGCTCCAGAACGCTGTAACTTACCAGCCTCAGCTATTCAGGCATCTTCAGATAGTGTTGTTATCGTAGACATGAATGTGCCAGCTGCTCGTGTTGCACAGCACAAGTGGCAACCAAACACCCCTGATGGCCAAGGTACTCCTTTCCTCTTTCATCATGGGAAGGCAACAGAAACTTCAACAAGTGGATCATTGATGCGCATGTTCAAGGGTCCAGCTAGTTCTGGAACTGGTGACTGGCAATTTCCTCAGGCACATGCATTTGCCTCATCAGGAATCAGAAGTTCCTCTATCGTTGCTATCACAAGCGATGGGGAAATAATCACAGGTAATAAACAAGCAATTATACAGTCCCAGTTATTTTGGTAACATATTTACCGAAATGGTGTGTTTATTTATAGGTGGACATGCGGACAATAGTATCAAGTTAGTCTCATCTGATGGAGCAAAAACTCTAGAAACAGCTTTTGGACACTGTGCCCCTGTTACATGTCTGGCTCTCTCTCCAGACAACAACTTCCTTGTGACGGGTTCACGAGACAGTACTGTTTTGTTGTGGAGAATTCACAAGGCATCTACTTCTCGAACAAGCGTGTCTGAGCTGCCAAGCAGCTCGGGAACGCCTTCATCTGCCAGCAACACAAATTTGGCCAACACATTGGCAAATAAAGGCAAAAAGTATCGTATTGAAGGGCCAATACAAGTGCTTCGTGGCCACCGAAGAGAAATAATTTCCTGTTGTGTCAGCTCAGATCAAGGGGTAGTTGTTTCGTGTGCCGACTCNGATGCTCTTTGTATTTCATCTGATGGGGTTATAATGGCATGGAGTAGTTCGAAGGGTTCTATTAGCGTGTTCACCATTAACGGAGTTCCGATTGCCACCACAAAACTTCCTTTCTCTTGTAGCATAAGTTGCATTCTGATGGGGTTATAATGGCATGGAGTAGTTCGAAGGGTTCTATTAGCGTGTTCACCATTAACGGAGTTCCGATTGCCACCACAAAACTTCCTTTCTCTTGTAGCATAAGTTGCATGGAAATATCCATGGATGGTCAAAATGCCTTGATTGGGATGAACTCATGTTCCAACGTTGACTTGTCGAGCAGTAACAATACATCAAAAGATGACAAAGAAATTGAAAGACTGGATGTTCCATCTCCTTCAATTTGTTTCCTTAACTTATACACATTACAGGTATGATCCTATCTCTTTGGGGAGGTAAACTAATTACAGGGGACTTATTTTCTGGAAATTCTTTGTTTCGTAGGTATTCCATGTTCTTAAGCTTGGTGAAGGCCAGGATATTACTGCACTGGCTCTGAACGTTGACAATACAAACCTCTTAGTATCCACGGAAGATAAACAGTTGATAATTTTCACCGATCCAGCTGTAAGTTTATTACATCTTTTTGCCATTTGAGAGTGTTTAAGTTTTAGATGAGTCTCCAAA
>CM071718.1:18682727-18694420 GCA_036630335.1 Physaria fendleri | reverse complement strand
GCGTGCATTCCAACAGCGAATCCTTGTTCAGTCGCGTGAATTGCTTCTCTTGTTGAATTACTTCCAGTGTTTCCAATGACTTTGATGCTTCCTCCAAAACAGTTAACAGTATGGCCTATGAGCATAATGTGTTCGTCCCAGCTCATCAATTGTCCTTCACCAGTTGTACCACCAACAATGACACCTTCAGCCACCAACAATGACACCTTCAGCACCGTTTTGTATCTGAATGTTCACTAAGTCATCATAAGCTTCAAGGTCGAATCTTCCATCAGGTAAATACGGTGTTTTGATCGCTGTGATCACACGTAGAGCTTTGATGTCATCGGTGTATGTTCTGAAAAACACAATAAATCACCCGGAGAGCTTTAATGTCATCTGTGTTTGTCCTGACAAGCACAAAAACAAACAATTCCAGGTATGGAATAAACTTACAGAGCAGATTATATATGACAATATAACGTAGATACAGACCTGTTTTTAACCTCCAAGCTGCGCATTGGGAGGTGGAAATTCGGTACAACAGCTGCTTTTGGAGAGACCCATTTTGAGCTCCTTCTGTGTAATGAACACACATTAGCTTAATTCAATATGCAGAATCATAGAGTTCATGTCTCTATTGACTCAATAGGCAGATGAAACAACAGATTTCAATCCCAAACCACTATTATTCAATTGCAATTAGACCATTGAGCTAATAGCTTTCAAAATCGAGACCACTGTAATTCAATTTCAATACACATACAAGCTATGGTTAAGCAAACATTAAAAGAAAACTTCAGAAAATCTAATATAAGAAAAACGTTAAATATCAGCAGAAGATGAAGGAGAAGAGAAAGAACCTCTCGTAGCCTTTGCTGAATCGCTTTGGACAGGGGAATTGAAGAGCAGAGTCCATAGAACACAAGCCATAACCTTTCAAAGGGGAATTGAAGAGCAGAGTCCATAGAACACAAGCCATAACCTTTCAACGCAGCCATCTTTTAAATTACACGGGAAAAAATAAACTCACCAAACCTTTAACCCACGACTCTGTTTTAAAATGGTCACCAAAGACGATGGCTGATACTAGTAGTGTGAAATGTAAATACTTTCGATGATCGTTGAATAGAGAACTAAAGAAATAGAGCTCTAGCAATGGTGGCTGAACATAATGATTAAAGTCTCCGATGAGATTTGTAAGGAGAAGCGGCGAGAGATTGACGGAAACTGTAACGTAGCGATGAGATTTGTAAGGAGAAGCGGCGAGAGATTGACGGAAACTGTAACGTAGAACGAAAAGGGTACTAATATTCATACAAAGCCGTCTTAGGGTTCTTCTCTCAATGTCTCTATCCCATGAGATATTGACACGTGGAATGTTAATATACACAAAAATTAGGGTCAATTTTGGTGTTTAAGGAAGACTTTTAAGCTGATTAATCAGATTAAATTAAGGGTTTTCATAAGCCCAATGGGCCTAACTCGTACAGAAGAAGTTTTGAGTCAAGTCAGTCTTATTTTCGGAAAACAAAAACCTTTCGTCTTCATTGATTCATCGCTCTTCATCTTTTTCGGAAAACAAAAACCTTTCGTCTTCATTGATTCATCGCTCTTCATCTCTCTTCTTCTCCCAGTAGAAGCTGTCAATGGCACGAAATCGGGTAATATTTGATCGTAGTCGCTTACATTTCATTTCAAACTTCTTGATTTTATCTAGATTTCTTCAAATATCAATTTATAAAAATCTCCCCTTCTGTTTTTTTCCACCGATGTTTTTTTTTTTACGCTTAGTTTCGCGCATGTTGCTATTTATTTATGGTTTCCTATTTTTTGTTTCTTCTTGTGATAATGCTGTTTAAGCTGAGTTTGACTTCGTTTTATGAATTTTGTACCTTCACAATTATCATAGGTTTAAACATTTACTACTGTTGTTGTTTACTTTTATGTCTCACTTAATCACCTCGGAGCTGCTCTTGGACTGATTTTGGGTTTGAATTTTTCACTTACTTGAGACATTACTTCTGCTATGTATTAATTTTGATTCTATGTGCGTGTTCATCGAAAACAGGAAGGTTTGGTTTTGTTGCTCGATGTTGGCCCAGCGATGCATAGTATTCTACCTGATGTAGAAAAGGCATGTTCTTTACTACTACAAAAGAAGGTAAAGATCTCTGTCTTTCCTTGCATTTGAGTTTTTTTTCTTTCTTTTTCTATTGGATATTTTCATCACTGGTTTTGGTTTTTGGTCCACTGTTGCAGCTGATTTACAACAAGTATGATGAAGTTGGAATTGTTGTATTTGGAACTGAAGGTCTCTCTGTCTCTTCTTAACTTTAATTTTTTTGATGAAGTTGGAATTGTTGTATTTGGAACTGAAGGTCTCTCTGTCTCTTCTTAACTTTAATTTTTTCCAAATGTTTCATTGTAAATTAGTAATATTTCCTCTTCACTACCAGAATGGTTGATATTGATGTTGCGAAGAGTATTTCTGTGTCGGCGTTTTATTTCAACTTTTTTAATCATGTCTTATGTGATCTTTGCAGAAACTAGCAATGAGCTTGCTAGGGAAATAGGTGGATATGAGCATGTTACGGTTTTAAGGAATATCAGAGTTGTTGATGATGTCGTAGCTGAGCATGTAAAGCAGCTCCCTCGAGGAACTGTAGCTGGCGATTGTATCCTGATAGCCAGTTTACAGTTTATTTTACTGTTTTCTATTATCGTTGTTTATTTTCCTTGGTTCTTTGACTGGCTTCAGTTCTTGATGCTTTGATTGTTGGGATGGATATGCTTATAAAGATGTATGGTGCTACCCAAAAGGGGAAAAAACGGTTGTGTCTCATCACAAATGGATCTTGTCCTACCAAAGATCCATTTGAAGGAACGAAAGAAGATCAAGTCAGCACTATCGCTATGAAAATGGCGGCAGAGGGTATAAAGATGGAAAGCATTGTTATGAGGTCGAATTTAGGTGGTGATGTTCATGACAAAGTTATAGAGGAGAACGATCGTTTGTTGAACTTATTCTCCAGCAACGCGATTGCGAAAACAGTGAATGTTGAGAGTCCACTCTCACTGCTTGGTTCCTTAAAGACGCGGAGGGTTGCTCCAGTTACTTTGTTCAGGGGTGACCTTGAAATTAACCCAACAATGAAGATTAAGGTAATTATGATGAAGTTGGAATTGTTGTATTTGGAACTGAAGGTCTCTCTGTCTCTTCTTAACTTTAATTTTTTTCCAAATGTTTCATTGTAAATTAGTAATACTTCCTCTTCACTACCAGAATGGTTGATATGGATGTTGCGAAGAGTATTTCTGTGTCGGCGTTTTATTTCAACTTTTTTAATCATGTCTTATGTGATCTTTGCAGAAACTAGCAATGAGCTTGCTAGGGAAATAGGTGGATATGAGCATGTTACGGTTTTAAGGAATATCAGAGTTGTTGATGATGTCGTAGCTGAGCATGTAAAGCAGCTCCCTCGAGGAACTGTAGCTGGTGATTGTATCCTGATAGCCAGTTTACAGTTTATTTTACTGTTTTCTATTATCGTTGTTTATTTTCCTTGGTTCTTTGACTGGCTTCAGTTCTTGATGCTTTGATTGTTGGGATGGATATGCTTATAAAGATGTATGGTGCTACCCAAAAGGGGAAAAAACGGTTGTGTCTCATCACAAATGCCGCTTGTCCTACCAAAGATCCATTTGAAGGAACGAAAGAAGATCAAGTCAGCACTATCGCTATGAAAATGGCGGCAGAGGGTATAAAGATGGAAAGCATTGTTATGAGGTCGAATTTAGGTGGTGATGTTCATGACAAAGTAATAGAGGAGAACGATCGTTTGTTGAACTTATTCTCCAGCAACGCTATTGCGAAAACAGTGAATGTTGAGAGTCCACTCTCACTGCTTGGTTCCTTAAAGACGCGGAGAGTTGCTCCAGTTACTTTGTTCAGGGGTGACCTTGAAATTAACCCAACAATGAAGATTAAGGTAATTAAGTTGCTCCAGTTACTTTGTTCAGGGGTGACCTTGAAATTAACCCAACAATGAAGATTAAGGTAATTATTTCTCGGTTGCGTCTTTTGCTTACTGTGCAATGTGTATAAATATCATCCAACTTGATATTCGTTGGTATTCTTCAATACATAATTCGTTCAAGTTTATATAATTGTTCACCAAATATATTTTGAGAATAAATAATTCGTTCAAGTTTATATAATTGTTCACCAAATATATTTTGAGAATAAAAATATGAATTTGTAGGTCTGGGTTTATAAGAAAGTGGCTGAGGAAAGACTTCCAACTCTAAAAATGTATTCTGACAAAGCGCCTCCAACTGACAAGTTTGCCAAACATGAAGTGAAAATTGATTATGATTACACACTAACTGCAGAATCTAGTAAGGTCATTGCTCCAGAGGAAAGAATCAAAGGCTTTCGCTATGGACCTCAGGTTATTCCTATATCACCAGATCAGATGGAATCACTCAAGTTTAAAACTGATAAAGGCATGAAGCTTCTGGGATTTACTGAGGCATCAAACATACTTCGGTAAACATATATTTGTTGTCTGTAAACTCTTCGTTGTAAAGTTTGCGCTAATGTTGTTTTGTGTATTTATCTGCATGTCAATGAAGACACTATTACATGAAAGACGTAAATATAGTTGTTCCTGAACCGAGCAAAGAAAAATCTGTACTTGCTGTCTCTGCCTTAGCAAGAGAAATGAAGCAAACAAACAAGGTAGCAATTGTACGTTGTGTCTGGAGAAATGGACAAGGCAATGTGGTTGTTGGGGTACTGACTCCAAATGTGTCTGAAAGAGATGATACCGTAAGTTGTAGTTTTATCTGCTCAGAGGAATACTTCTGCTTGAATCTGACTATTTTGTCATTTTTACCCTTTTCAGCCTGACTCATTTTACTTCAATGTGCTACCTTCTTGAATCTGACTATTTTGTCATTTTTACCCTTTTCAGCCTGACTCATTTTACTTCAATGTGCTACCTTTTGCTGAGGATGTCCGAGAGTTCCCATTTCCTTCTTTCAACAAACTTCCTTCATCATGGAAGCCAGATGAGCAACAGCAAGCAGCAGCAGATAATTTTGTTAAGATGCTTGACTTAGCACCTTTGCTGAAGAGGAAGTACTAAAGCCTGAACTTACTCCTAACCCGGTTTTGCAGGTAAGACCAGTTTTTGTTATGTTTTTGACTATGTATAATTGTTGCAGGTAATTATTCAAAACTCATACTGATGAAATATTTTATCAGCGCTTTTATGAATTTCTCGAGTTGAAATCAAAATCTGAGGATGCTGCTTTACCTCCAATGGATGAAACTTTCAAGAGAATCATGGAGCAGGATCCTGAACTCTCTTCAAACAATAAATCCATTTTAGATACGTTTCGTGGAAGTTTTGAAGTCAAAGAGAATCCAAAGGTATCAAAACAATAAATCCATTTTAGATACGTTTCGTGGAAGTTTTGAAGTCAAAGAGAATCCAAAGGTATCAGCAGAGATTTCAGCAAGGAACCTGAATGAATGATCTCATTCTCAATTCTTTGACGTGGCTTTAATTGCAGTTGAAGAAGGCTTCTAAGAGAATGTTAAGGGATAAAGAATGTTAAGGGATAAAGCAACGGGTTCAGATGATGAAGACAATCGCATGATTACTTATGATGCTACTGAAAACAAAATTGATAGAATCGGAGATGCAAACCCAGTTGAAGATTTTGAAGCCATGATATCTCGTAGAGATAACCACGAATGGACCAATAAAGCAATCACACAAATGAAAGACAGAATAGTGAAGCTCATTGAAAATTGTAGCGATGAGGGTGACAAAGCATTGGAATGTTTACTCGCTCTTCGAAAAGGCTGCGTCTTGGAGCAGGTCTCATCTCTTTTCTCTATATATCAGCTTCTTGTTTTTTTGGTCTTAAAGTTCTCTTCTCATGGAGTCTTCTAACATAATATGTGAGCAGGAGCCAAAGCAATTCAATGAGTTCTTTAAGCATCTATTCGAGTTAAGCCAAGAAAGAAAACTATCTCGGTTTCTCAAACATTTCACGTCGAAGAAGATAACGTTGATTCCAAAATCCGAAGCCGCAGACAGGTTTGTTATAGACATCTTCAAATTGATAATTTTTTAACTGAATGACTAAAATGGTTTTGATGAATGTGCAGTGACGTGGTAGACGAGAATTCAGAAGATTTTACAGTTAAACAAGAGCCAATGCTCGAGAACTAACAAAGTATTATCTAGTGTTCTTCGTTTTGTTTTGACAACAAACGCATAAAGGTGCCACCGCAAGTAGCTCTTGTTAGTTTTTGTCACTAATTTTTAGTGTATCTGTAATGGCATTATTAATTAACAATATTGATCTGTTTGAGATTTGTGGATTCAAATCGTTGATCGTTTTCATGTCAACTCAACTTAGTTGCTAAGCATGCTTCAGGTTGATTGGATTTATACAGTACAGTCCATTGTAGATTGACCCACTTCAATAATAATAAGGGATTAGGTGAAGGTGTAATAATTAAATTAAAAGTCAAAGAATCTGAAGGATGTCTAATCACTCATAATGACAACAATCATATATATGGAGTTTCAATTTTCATATAAAATAAAAATGTAAGGTACAACAACCTATAGAAGATGATTGACATTTGTAAGAAAATAATGTAATATTGGCGACATGTTGTTGTTTAATTGTAAGTGCGAAATTATTATTTTAATAATGGAATTTAAACCACTATTTTCGTTGAATCGGTAATGGTTCTATGCATATATAAATAAAATAAATCCATTTGTATACTTGATAAAAAAAAAATAATAATTTTTGTTGAGTGATTAGTATTTTGATTTTCATGCTAAGATTATATGTAGTGTTGTGAGAATGAATTACTGATGGGCAAAGTGTGGTAAGGAGCTCTCTTTTTTCTCTGAGTGTCTAATCACTCATAATGACAACAATCATATATATGGAGTTTCAATTTTCATATAAAATAAAAATGTAAGGTACAACAACCTATAGAAGATGATTGACATTTGTAAGAAAATAATGTAATATTGGCGACATGTTGTTGTTTAATTGTAAGTGCGAAATTATTATTTTAATAATGGAATTTAAACCACTATTTTCGTTGAATCGGTAATGGTTCTATGCATATATAAATAAAATAAATCCATTTGTATACTTGATAAAAAAAAAATAATAATTTTTGTTGAGTGATTAGTATTTTGATTTTCATGCTAAGATTATATGTAGTGTTGTGAGAATGAATTACTGATGGGCAAAGTGTGGTAAGGAGCTCTCTTTTTTCTCTGAGCTCACTTTCAGTTTCAGTTTCATTCACTAACTCATCTGGCCTCGTAAATGAACTTTTCTTCCTTCACTCTCAGTCTCAGAGGCAGATGCAGAGGCACGTGCACGTCGGTGCATTTACCCAATACTCTTGCACGTGCACGTCGGTGCATTTACCCAATACTCTTCTCTTTTAATTGCTTTTATCATCTCTAAACCCTACTCATTCCATATCCTATCTTCTTCAGTTAAATTTATGTTTACATATTTATGCCAAATTGAGTTATCAATGTAACCATCAATCAATGTAACCATCATTTAGTTCCAAGTTCTATACACTATTTCTTTTTCTTACGAATTATGGAAATTAGTTTTATTTTAATATTTTTGTTATTATATAATACAAAAAGTTTCATGTAAATGTATACTTATGAATATCTTCCAAATGCTCTTGCCAAAAAAAAAAAAGAAAAGAATATTTTGATTATTTTCCAAATGCAATCACCTTGTTCCCATGTCTTGTTATTGTCATCATACTCCTCTTGCCTCTTCCTCTTCACACCAAGTCACCAACCTCGGAACAATCATCTTTTTATTATTATTTGTTTTTTTTTTTACCTTTTTAACGTGCACGTCGGTGCATTTACCCAATACTCTTCTCTTTTAATTGCTTTTATCATCTCTAAACCCTACTCATTCCATATCCTATCTTCTTCAGTTAAATTTATGTTTACATATTTATGCCAAATTGAGTTATCAATGTAACCATCAATCAATGTAACCATCATTTAGTTCCAAGTTCTATACACTATTTCTTTTTCTTACGAATTATGGAAATTAGTTTTATTTTAATATTTTTGTTATTATATAATACAAAAAGTTTCATGTAAATGTATACTTATGAATATCTTCCAAATGCTCTTGCCAAAAAAAAAAAAGAAAAGAATATTTTGATTATTTTCCAAATGCAATCACCTTGTTCCCATGTCTTGTTATTGTCATCATACTCCTCTTGCCTCTTCCTCTTCACACCAAGTCACCAACCTCGGAACAATCATCTTTTTATTATTATTTGTTTTTTTTTTTACCTTTTTAATCTTCCAATTCAAAATTATTAATATCTATATAGACGATTTAACTTTCAATAAAACCAAAAAAGTGATCGTGAAATTAAGTCTAGCGTTTTATTCGTCAGTACGTAACGGATTTGAAAACTTCGCATTTGACCTGACCGAAGAAAATAACAATTTGACATTGTTAGTAAGCTGTCGAACCTTCTTCATATATAACCTTTAAAATGAAATCATAGGCTATACACTATAATTCAACACATATCTTAAATCTAAAATTTTCACCAAACAAATGAAAATAAAAACTCCAAATCGACACAATTTAGAAAAACAAAGAAAAACAAAGGAAGTATCTAACTTTTACGGATTTAGAAAGATGGTCTTGGAGTTCCCCAATAACCTTCACCTGGTAATCGAGCAGAACTCATTAGATTCGGAGGCAACCCTTGTATAAACGACGTCGGATCTTGCATCAACTGATGTCCCTGCGTCTGTATCTGCGTTTGCGTTTGCGTCCCATCACCCACCATTGCGTTTCCATCCGTTTGCTCAACCTGATTATCATCTTCCTCCAATGGCAACCTCTCATACGAAGCATTCCCAAACGAAGCAGCCATAATCACAACAGGTCCTGAAGCCATAAGTGGACCAACCACACATCCTCCAACAACCTGACCTTGACCACCAGCTAAGTAAATAGTCAAACCAGAAGCAGCAGGTGGAGCTGGAGGAGGAAGAAAAGATCCAGATAAAGAAAGTATCTCAAAACGTCCGTTTAAATTAACGACTGATGAACCACCACCAGGTTGTTTTATGGTAACGTTTGTAACGGCGCCGTTTCCACTCAAAACGCATATACCACGTTGACGACGATGAGCAAAAACAGTGATGCTTTCCATTATATCACATCCGTTTGTTACTTCCATTACATGAGATCTTAGAGCATTTGCACTATCTCGAGAGACGATGATTGGTGGTTTTGGTTTGTTCTTGGATCCTGCTGGTCTACCACGTGGTCTTCTTGTGATGTGATTATCTCTTTCTTCTCCTCCGCCTCCTGAGCTTGGAGTTTCTTGATCTTTTCCGGCTGAGGAGTGGTTGTTTGATTCGATCTCGCTGTCTCGGTCTCGTTTTAGGCCGCTGATTTGGTGATTGTCAATTTCTTGACCGCGGTCTCGTTTTAGGCCGCTGATTTGGTGATTGTCAATTTCTTGACCGTGATTTTGGAGGTGATGATGTTGGTATTGATGGTGTGTGTGAAGATGGAGATCTCTTGAGAGAAAAGATGGAGGTAGAGAGCGAGAGACCTGATCCATGACTTTAATTGAAAAAAGCAAAAAAAAAGATAAAAAGAAGCAAGCAATTGAAAACCCTAAATTAGTTAATCTTCTCTTCTCTTGATCAGCTCAAAATCAAAACCAGTAGCTTAGCTTGAAGATGTACAATAGCTGAAAACTTCAATTACAATAAAGGGAAGAAAAGATTAAAAAATTAAAAATATCAATTTAGGAAGGGAGATGCAAAAAGTCATATACATGTGAAATGAAACTGGAGCAGGACTAGTAAGACATGAAGATGAAGCTTGTGATTAAGAAGCAGGAGAGATGAGAAGAGAGAGAGATTTAGGGTTAGGTCTGAGAGAGAAGGAGGTTAAGGTTCAGAGAGCATTTAGATGAATGATGGGTTTAGTTTTGGTTTAGAGAGACAGCGTGCCGCATGGGTGTGTGGGTCCTACCTACTGTCTCACTTTGTAGGGTCCACCGTTTTGTCTTTAATATTTTTTCCTTGTGCAATAATTTTCAGTTGTGTTTGGCTCCATTTAAGTTAAAAATTATTAAACAAAAATTATATAATTGATGAAAATACCGGATAAGGTTTACTATATAGTTTCTGTGAGATTATATCAATAATTATAATGGAAACACGAATTGAAGCACACGAGTCTATATTGAATATGAAATGATACTAATTTAAAAAATAAGCTAATGATGAAACTAATGCAGATATGCATGATTTTGTTGGTGGTACATGCCTAAATGTACCGTCCTTTAGTTACGCTTTATCAAATATCAAATCACGAGTTTTTTCTTTATATTATGTAACGTAGAACATTTTTTAAAAAATCAAATTTAATATATACACACATTCCAAACTTAAGAACAACGGAGAAAAAAATTCAAATCTTCAATAGTAAGTACAATTAGGTGGGTTGAAAAAGTCTTAACACTTATTTTTTGTCAAGTGGCCTACTAAGTTTAATATTTTAAAAATATCATAGGTACACAATTTGAACCATAATCTTACAGGTTTTTTTTTTGTCAACTAAAATTTTAGTTATTGTAAAAACCAGATGAATAATGGGTTACATTTCCAAAGATGGTTGGAGCTAAAAATAAACAAAACTATCAATCAGGTCCGATCCGTGGCATAAGCCACATAAACCATCGATTAGGGTTTCCGATGTTTTTAAAGTTTTTTGGATCCCAATTTTTAAAACTTTCTAATATATAAATTTACTTTTGTAATAAGACCAGGGTTCGATTCCAATGGTAAGAGTAAAGTACATGTAATTAAAAGATCAGGGTTCGATTTCTGATTTCTACCTAACGCATGGATTTATTTTTCCTTTTTTCTTTTAAAGATATCTAATTTTTTCGGTTTTCGTTTCTTTTTTAAAAAGGAACTCCAAAATTTTTAGTTTTCGGTTAGGACCCCTATTATAACCCTGGTATCAATTGAACCAAAGTAAATAGGGAATGAATTTGATAAATGATTACTATTATGTCCTATTATTGCCAAACAAAATTTAACACCTTATCTATATATAATTTGTTTTCCAGTTTGGTAAATAAATATTTTCCTTTTAAACTTTATTTATTTAAATAAAAGAAAGTATATTGTTTTTTCTTTTTTGGTTAAAAGCTTAGAAAGTTTATTATATTGTGGAGAGTGAGTATTAAATGTTATGTTTACGTACGATAAATTTCGATTTGAGTTAGTAGGAAAAAAAATTTTATAGAAAAAAAAGGCACTCCATTGCGCAATGCATATACATATAGAGGATTTGTTATGGTTATCTGAAAAACAAAACGTACATATATATCCGGACACATGTTTATGTTTAAACTATTTGTTAATTAAACAAAATTAATTGTATCTACTAGAGAACGAAAAAACAATTGTAAAATTGTTGACGTTAAAAAATGTTTAAGTGCATGAATGTTAGTGACAAATAAATAAGAGTTGACATGGTGAAAAAAGCAATAGACTGTTAGATATTTATAATTAAATATTATTATATACTAAGATATTTTGTAACTTAACCGACATCTTCTC
>CM071718.1:18640755-18651954 GCA_036630335.1 Physaria fendleri | reverse complement strand
ATTGTGAAAATATCAGTCCCGAGCGAGTTAATGCTCTCTAAGGGGGGAGGTTAAGCAGTGTGGCAGTCCCTAGTCTTAACCCTGCAAGCTCTAGGGTATGACGACTATGACCGAACACCACGGTGTAGTCAATATTCATGATTGAGTTCTAGACAAGAACGAACTAAGCATCTGAATAGTTGATCGATTTAAAGAATCTAGAGTCCCTTTGGATCGGTTCCTGAAATCTTTACAAATCTAGAAACGTCGTTGTGCCACGACATTCAAACTCCCCCAAACCACCCACTAGTTACCATCTAGACTTAGTTTTCTAGACGTGTACTAGACGTTCTCATAGGGTCTTAGCCCTAGAGGAGCATCTCCCCAAATCCCTGTAGGGATTTCCTAAACTACTAAGAACTACTTGCACAAATATAAAACTTTTATTAGAACTTTTCTGTCGAATCTGAATGAATACAAAGGGTTCATGGAGCCTCTTATTGTCACTCTTACAACTCTCTTGACATTCGAGCTGTCAAATCCTCTCACCCTCTCTGTGGGCTGCGTGATGTTTTGACTAATATTTGGAAGCTATCTACGTTAGGTTTGACAAAGAGCATTGCATGCAATATATCCTATTTGTTTTTCTCCATAGACCGTTGGTATCACTTCAGGTCGCCTACTTTTCTTTCTCGGTTTCTTCTATTGGTTGAAGTCTTTAATGTCCCTCTTTAATTCTAGAATCATCCTACTCTAACGGATATTGGTATGCTTGGTGAAGCTGCGACAACTCGGTTCTATCAGCCTACGAGAAACTTTAGGGCAGAGTCTTGGGTCTGTATCATTTTCTCAACTGATCATTGTCTCAAGTTCACTAAGAAGGTATACTTTTTTGAAAAAGGCGAGCCATTGTTATCTGATTTACGTACGGGCATCAGAACAATGGGTCTGTTGTCCATCTCAACTCTGCAAGCACCCAAAACCATCATGATTGAAGTTCTAGCTCTTTCTTTTCTCGACATTCTTCGAATTTGGACCTAGATGTCTCTAGCATGGTAATATCTTTCGCATGATTTCTGAACCTTTCTCTCTCCCTGAATAGGTCAAATGCTTATACGCTTCTTCCGCTGCTCTCGACCCAGATAAGTCTTCATGACTCTTCTTGTCAGCATGTACACGTGGCTTCCATGCAAGAGATACCAGGTTCATTCGACCTCAGTTTGTTCACAAGTCCACGTGGCACCTCTCCCAAGAGCCTCTCTCTCATCGACATTGCCTTTTATCCTCTTTTTGGACTTGAGGCACCCTTTCTGATACGATTAGTTCCTCTCTGGGATATGATGCTATCAGATCAGCTATCGACTGTCTCTCACCTCGACTTGAGCCTCGTACTTCATTAATGCTTTTAAGATACAATCTCCCTCATCATCAATAATCTTCCACTCCACTTCCTTCACATCCAAGCATTCTAGTTGCTCCTTGGCACTCTCCTAGTTAAAGATTCTCAGTGAATAGTTAATAAGTCTCTCAAGTCCGCATATCTTTTTCTCAAGCTGTAACTGTTTCTTTTGGTGATACAAGTAAAAAACATATGGATCGAGACCTTAATAGCATGTCTTCTATGGTTACTCGTGATTAAAATCCTTTTATTCTCGCTCCGATTTAGCCTCTTCACAAAGCTACCAAGAATGCTCCTCAAATCTTAGTTCCAACTCTTAAGGAAATATTGTTGTAAATAACATTACGGAAAAGAATCTTCAAAACGTGCCACTCCTCTTTCTCTTCCTCAAAATGTGCCTTTCTCTCATTTGCATAAGACTGTTTTGCCCTTGACATTTAGTTATTATTATTTTATTTTATTTTATAAATCTGACAGGTGTGAAAGAACTTGACAAAACGTACATTTTCGAGATAAATTAAAGATTCTTAAATCTTATTGCTCGTGCCATCGTCTGTCTGATAACCTCTAAGTTTCCAAGTTTATTTCCATTATAAAAAATCTTATTGCTCGTGCCATCGTCTGTCTGATAACCTCTAAGTTTCCAAGTTTATTTCCATTATAAATTTTTCTCTTTCATATCTTTTATCTCAAACCATTATAAGTATAAGACAGTGGCCGCTGGAAGCATAACAAAGACTGGTTTGATTAAAATTCCGGAAGCGCTAATAAAATGTTTGGATTTCTCGTCTTTCATGGAAGTTCACTGGTTATTGGGATAGAAAAACGTCTTCGTCTTCACGTGGACAGAAGAGCGTAGTTGGTGGCATGTGTCGAGGCAGAAGTGGTTTCTCTCTAGTCGTTGTTATATTGGAGTGAGTGGTTTCTCTCTCTGTCTATAGTTTAAATGAGGCGTCTGTATAAAGAGCTGAAATTCCAAAACAATTCGCAACCCACCTCTTTTCTGGGAAATAAATATCTGGTTGTGTCAGTATCAATTCGTACGACACTGGTCCGTCTGTAAGCGGACAAAATCTGATTGTGTCAATGTTAATTCGTACGAGTCTAGACGTTACATGAGGACATAGACGCTGAGGGAGGGGTATTTTTGACAATGGACGCAGAAGTTCGTATGCAAGTGGGCAAAACATTTAGAAAAGGATAAAATAGTATTTTCTCTTTTCGCTAACACCTTAAAAATGACAGATTGATGGCATATTTTTTTGATTAATGTCATGTTTGGAGATATCTCTTTTCATGTCATTTTCCATAATTTTTTTTTTTAAAATTAAATGAAAATGTTAAAGTAAAAGAGGATTAAAAAAAAATGAGGAGATGATGCGGTTTAGTTGGTATCGCGCTGCATCATTCGACCAGAAGATCATGGGTTCGAGTCATCATAGTGGAAATACTTAAAATGCGTTAAAAAAAAAGATAAAAAATCTTTGGGCATTTGAATTAAAAATTTAAAACATAAGGTTCTTCCACACGTTGACTCCGATTCGGTCTTGTATATAACTTGATTCGATCTTGTATATAACTTGCAATTATAGTATTATTGTGTTTTTCTATGTTCGTTTTTAATTTTTGTTGTTTAATTTTGAGAATTTTATCCATTTCAGATATTAAACTCATTATATTTTGAAATATTCTACTATATATATATATAGTGAGATACTTTGCCTTACCGTATAAACTTTTATAATGCCGTTTCGTGTCTTCCTACCTTTTATATTTATTTTTTTAGTAGTCGTTTTGTGCTACTTACCCTGTACACACACACAAAGCGTTCTCTATCGAAAAAGTCCTGACTTTTCAAAAAAAAAAAAAAACATCGGCTTGATCATTCGTCACTTTTCAAAAAAAAAAAAAAACATCGGCTTGATCATTCGTCTCTGCAATAACAATTCTCAAGATTCTTATTCTTTTTCCCCACAATTTTCTAATCCAACCAATCACTTGATCGATTAAGAGCGATCGTTGCTGGGTACTCTTGCTTTTTCCTATTTTTGTTATCGTTCCTCTTGTATGATTAATCGCAATGCAGAATTCTTACTCTTGTGTTATGTTCACTTTGTGACTACCAGTTTTTGAATTATCTTACCTCCTGTTTTGTTTTTCTTTTCTACATCCTGTTTTGTTTTGTTTTGTTTTGTGTTCCTTAACGTCCTCATGGTGCTTTTGACTTGTACGGAGGTGGGTTTAATTATAAATTTATAGTGTGTTTCAGAAACAATGTTTGAAGAAAAAATCATGGATACTGGTGAAGATGTAAAATCTTTTAACTCTTCTGATACTAAAGTAAGCTCCTTAATTTTCGCAGTTACTCTAATCTGTGTTTCATTGATTGTTTAAGAGATTTTTATGGTTGAGAATCATCGTAAACGATGCATATATTGCCTAAGACTGGACCATGAAAGCTATTTTGTCCGCTTGATACTCATAATGTTGTTTTTCTTTTTTTCTTTTTTCTTTTTGGGCTCAATCTTCAAGTAAAATTGTCTTGGTGTCTTGTGTTGTTCCTACACCTATCATATCAGGTTGATCCAGCAGTACCAGCATCTTTGACGTGGCAACGAAAGATAGATAGTGACCCAAAGGCTCCCCGGGAATTCAATCTGACTGCTAAAGAGATTTTCCAGCTGGTACCTATGTAAACAAAACATTTCAAACATAATCAATGATACAATTCTGCAGAATGTGTTTAATAGGTTTCCTTTTTTTTTGTCAGGAGTTTTATAAGTTTTCAAAACTCTTTTTAAGATTTGCTTTTGTTCCTGTAGGCTCCTGTTGGCATTAGGTTATGGTTTCTTGTCAGAGCAGAGGCTGCTAGAGGAAGGGTAAACATATTTCCCTTGTTCAGTTCCTCAAATAGTTAATGACAAGTGTTTTTTTTTTTTGTTTGCTTACATAGCCATGCTTTAATAATATTATTAATTTTCAGTTGGCTTTCATAGATCCTTTCTCCAAGCATTCTGTAACATCTTCCCATGGTGTTCCCCTTGGAGGTATTGGGTATGTTTTCCTTTTTATCACTCAACTTCACCATATTCTGGGTTGTAACTGAGTTTTTCAGAATTATTTCAAAGCTTTTGTCAATGTCAGAATAAGAACAACCATTTTAAGAAGTCCGTCTCTCTTATCATATTTGCAACTTTTTATACAAAAGTTATTGAGAAAATATTGATAAGCTCTGTGAATACTTATCTATGTGCGTTTACTTGCAGTGCTGGTAGCATAGGAAGAAGTTTTAAAGGTGAATTCCAGAGATGGCAGCTATTCCCTCCAAAATGTGAAGATGAACCAGTTCTGGCAAATCAGTTCTCAGTAAGTTACTAATATATAGACTTTGCCTGAGTAAAATCGTAGGTGATAGTTTCACGATGCTTATGACAATGAACCTTCTCTCATGGTTTACGAAATGGGTGAATTTGTTTGATGCAGGCTTTTGTTTCACGTGCCAATGGTAAAAAGTACTCGAGCGTCTTATGTCCCAGGAATCAAAAGCTTGAAAAGTAAGCTACTACAATACTCTCTGCTGCTTGTTAGCTTGCAGTGAATAATCTATTCTTTGAGATGATATAAACTAATATCTTCGTACAGACAAGAGTCGGAATCTGGAATTGGTTCATGGGACTGGAATCTGAAAGGAAACAAGTCTACATATCATGCTTTATATCCGAGGTCTTGGACAGTTTATGAAGGTAATATGCTTCTGTACATACTTTGTTGATATTCTGCATCAGTGATATATGGCTGAAAATTCAATATTTCATGGCGTATAGGTGAACCTGATCCAGAGCTTAGGATTACATGTCGTCAAGTTTCACCCTTTATACCTCAGAATTACAAAGAAAGCAGCTTTCCTGTGTCTGTTTTCACTTTCACTGTATGTCCAGTGTTTCTTTTTGACATTTTTTTTATGTTGTAGACCTGACCACAATATTGATGAGTTTGTCCTTATTTTCATCAGCTTCATAATCTCGGAAACACAGCTGCTGATGTAACATTGCTCTTCACTTGGGCGGTGAGATGATTTTTGTGTGCAGTCATATTGTTTTTGCTTCTGTTTTACCATTCCTTTCACAATTGTCATGATTTTTTTTCTTTGGTTCCGGTTCAGAATTCAGTTGGAGGAGATTCAGAATTCTCAGGTGGTCACTACAACTCCAAGATAATGTATGAACCAAATACTTTTTGGCTTTACTCTTCCTCCCTTTGTGTGCGTGTTTGTGTGTGTGTGTGTGTGTGATGATCGTAAATTCATTATAGGATGAATGATGGAGTCGAGGGAGTGGTCTTGCATCATAAGTAAGTTCTTCCATAGTCTTTGGGTAAAGCACCAAACTACGACTAGAAGTAACTTATTTTTAGTCATGAAGTATCAAACTCTGAGTGTTTCAAGTTTGTTGCTGGATGTTTTTTCTGATACAGAACAGCAAATGGATTACCATCATTGTCATATGCTATTTCAGCTCAGGCAACCAATGCTGTTAGTGTCTCAACCTGCCCCTTTTTTATAGTATCTGGAAAGCAGAATGGAATCACAGCAAAAGATATGTGGCAATTTATTAAAGAGGTTTGACATATTCTTCCTTCTGCTAAAAAGAACCTAACATTGATTTATTCTTCAACGCAATATTTGATATTCACTCCTATATTTGTTTCAGAATGGTTCTTTTGACCAATTTGAGGCTTCTGAGGCATCGATGCAGTCAGAGCACGGGTCATCGATTGGGGCAGCAGTAGCAGCCTCCGCTACAGTCCAACCGGGAGAGTCATGCATTGTCACATTTTCTCTGGCTTGGGACTGCCCAGAAGTGCAGTTTCCTAGTGGTAAAATATATTCTAGGTAAGATTTACTAGGGAACGTTCTGAATGTTTTGACAAAAAATGTTAATAAGCCAGCTTATTAAACAGAGACTCTTTTCAGGCGTTACACAAAGTTTTATGGCACTCATGGTGATGCTGCAGCACTAATTGCGCATGATGCTATTCTTGGTTAAGACATGATCATCCTGATTTATATTGTTGACTCACTTCATAATGAAACTTTCACTGACAATCTGGTATGAAACAGAACATAGCCAATGGGAGTCCTGGATAGAAGCTTGGCAAAGACCAATACTTGAAGACAAAAGGCTGCCTGCATGGTAAAGCTTGTGTTCCAGCTCCTTTATTACATATCTGTTATCATATAGTTATCACGAACCTGTGCTTGGTGTTTGTAGGTACCCTATCACTCTCTTCAACGAGCTTTATTACCTTAATTCGGGAGGAACTGTTTGGACAGGTAGAATTGTACTTTTTTAGATGATACCAATTCCCTTTGGCATGACATTAAGACGTGTGATGCTTTCATGTTATTCCATCTGTAGATGGTTCATCCCCAGTACATAGCTTGGCGGGAGTCAGAGAGAAGAAGTTCTCACTTGATAAATCCGAATTCAGTTTGAAGAACATTGTTGATGCATCACGTCAGAATGACACAGCTATCTCTGTCCTTGAAAAGATGACTTCTACGCTTGAGCAACTTCATGCATCAACAGCATCAAACTCTGCATTTGGTACCAAATTACTTGAAGAAGGAGAAGAGAACATTGGGCACTTTCTTTACCTAGAAGGGGTTGAATATCGTATGTGGAACACCTATGATGTTCATTTCTACGCATCATTTGCACTGGTAATGCTGTTTCCCAAACTGGAACTTAGTATCCAAAGAGACTTTGCTGCTGCAGTGATGCTACACGATCCCACTAAAGTGAAAACTCTTAGCGAGGGACAATGGGTTCAGCGAAAGGTTCTTGGTGCAGTTCCTCATGACTTAGGCATCAATGACCCTTGGTTTGAAGTCAACGGATATAATCTTCACAATACGGATCGTTGGAAAGACTTGAACCCCAAATTCGTCCTGCAGGTGCACCGAGATGTATTTGCTACAGGTGACAAGAAGTTTGCGTTAGCAGTCTGGCCATCAGTGTATGTTGCAATGGCATATATGGCTCAGTTTGATAAAGATGGCGATGGAATGATTGAGAACGAAGGTTTTCCAGATCAGACTTACGATACATGGTCTGCGTCTGGTGTGAGTGCATACTGTGGTGGGCTTTGGGTGGCTGCACTGCAAGCTGCATCTGCATTGGCACGCGTAGTTGGTGACAAGAACTCCCAAGACTATTTTTGGTCAAAATTTGAGAAAGCAAAAAGTGTATATGAGAAGAAGTTATGGAACGGGTCGTATTTTAACTACGACAGTAGTGGAAGTCGGTATAGCTCGTCTATCCAAGCTGATCAACTTGCTGGGCAATGGTTCGTTACCTTCATTCTTTTAGACGTAAGTGTTATGGCTTTAGTTAGAAGAAAGAGTTTAATGTAGTTATGATATACAATTGCAGGTATGCTAGAGCATCAGGCCTTTTGCCTATTGTAGATGAAGACAAGGCAAGAACGGCTTTGGAGAAAGTTTATAACTTCAATGTGATGAAGATTAAAGAGGGTAAACGTGGAGCTGTAAACGGGATGCATCCCGATGGGAAAGTTGATACAGCGTCGATGCAATCGCGAGAGATATGGTCCGGTGTTACATATGCCCTATCTGCAACAATGATCCAAGAAGGTCTAGTTGATATGGCGTTTCAGACTGCAAGTGGCGTCTATGAAGCTGCTTGGTCTGAAGCTGGACTAGGGTAAGCTTTATGTTGATTATACTCTCTCTCTCTGTCTCCCTCTCGCTATCTTTCAAGACATCCATATAATCTTTCTTCAAGTGTCTGATACTGTTGTCACGTGTTTAAACAGTTATTCCTTTCAGACGCCTGAAGCTTGGAACACAAATGATGAGTATAGATCACTGACTTACATGCGTCCCCTTGCAATATGGGCTATGCAATGGGCACTGACAAAAACCAGTCAAAAACAACAACATGGTTTTGAACAAGAACAAAGACAAGAGCCTAATTCTCTAATGAAACATGATATCGGTTTTTCCCGGGTTTCTAGGCTTTTGAACTTACCTAATGAAGCATCAGCGAAAGGCACACTCCAGACTTTGTTCAACTATGCTTGCCGGAAAATGATGTCATAAAGATTCATTTTGCAGTTAATTACGCAATCACTCATTGTTTCCGTACATTACGGCCTTAATTATTTCAATTGGTTTGTTTGTAATCTAAAGATTTCAACTTGTAATGATTTCAGCACAACAGATTTGACTAGACATGATAGTTCGCAAGCGGATTGGTTGTACTTAGGACCACTTCTGTCTGATATAAGAACAATTTGAATTTGAATACGATAGATTAACTATTTGGCACGGCAGTGACATGACTAGTAGGCATAGGTAATGCCTCATTTTCCGCAGTTCAAATCCAACTTCTGAAAGTAGGTAACAGGTATGGGCAAAATAACTAGCACCCGAAACCCAACCTCGATATGACTGGAACCGATTTACTTAGGGGGTGATTGTTTGGGGAATTTTTTTTTTTGTCTAAAGTCTTAGACCTAAAGCAATCAGACTTTATAAATCTTTGAATTCAAAGCAATCAAGCTTTGTAAATCTCTGAATTGCTTGTAAATCTCTGAGTTCAAAGCAATCCAAATCTTCGAGTTCAAAGCAATTTTAAGCTTTATAAATCATTTTCAAAACAAAGCCAAAAATGTCAAATAATACATGAACTTCTCTGTTTTTCCATTTTAATACACGTACTTTGCGTCCCTTTAATCAATCCCGAATTTTTTTTGCCTAAATCCGATTTAATCCCCAATTAAATTTGGAGCCGTTAAAGACATATCGTTAACTCAACAAGCGGCTGTTAATGATCCTCTTAACCCCACATTAATGTTTCCGTTAATCAAAACGCTGAGAACAATAACGTGGCATTAACAGGGTTATTAACAGCCGCTTGTTGAGTTAACGACATGTCTAAAACGGCTCCAAATTTAAAAGTTGGGGATTAAATCGGAATTAGGCAAAAGTTTAGGATTGAATAAGGAGACGCGGTAATACGTGTATTAAAATGGAGAAATGGAGAAGTTTGTGTATTATTTGACATTTTTCCCCTTTTGAAAACCCAAAGCCAATTTTATTGTTTTTTTTCCTTTTTTGGCTTTGGAAATCATCTCAAAATGTTTTTATGAAAGAGAGTGTGGCAATGTTTCTATAAATCTGCGGTCACAATGCCTACTCAATGAAACATCATGAAAATGTTCGGACATTCACAAAAGACCATATGTAGAAAATTTCATGAGGTGCTTAAAGGTCATGGAGCTTATGGCAATAGATACATTTAAGCCAGATCCTACAAATCTTGCTAAAGTTCATCCTAAGTTGTTGTCTGATAAGCGATATTGGCCATATTTCAAAGGATTTGTTGGTGCAATGGATGGGACACATGTTCCTGATATTGTCTCAGGACGAGATCAACAACAATATTGGAATAGGAAAAACATATGTAGCATGAACATTCTTGCAGTAAGCAACTTGGACATGTTGTTTACATATGTATATGTTGGTGTTCCAGGATCTGCTCATGATGCAAAAGTACTTTCTTTAGCTATGGAAGGAGATCCTAATTTTCCGCATCCACCTTCAGGTAAATATTATCTTATTGTTCTGGTTATGCCTTACGTGTTGGATATTTGGGGCCATACTTGCAAATTCGGTACCATCAAAACCAAATTCAAAACCAAGCACTGCCTAGTAATTATAAAGAAAAATTTAATCGGCGTCATTCTTCAGTTCGTTGTGTCATTGAGAGAAAATTTGGAGTGTGGAAAGAAAAATGGAGGATAATGCAAGACCGGGCAAGGTACAATATTGCAACAACAAAAAAATTTGTGGTGGTAACTATGGCGCTACATAACTTTATACGACAATCAAATATATGAGATCCTGATTTTGACAATGGGCGTGATTGGTTGGGGCTTTAGGTTTTTCTAAAGCCACTTTTCTATCTGAAATCCGTAGTCTCCCCCAACCCCCCCCCCCCCAAAAAAATAAAAAAACCATGAATTGTAGGAAATTCGTTGAATTTCCGACCAAAATTCTTTTTTTTAAAGGGTGTTTCCGTCGAAATTTCGTCGGAAATTTTCGACGAATTTCCTACAATTCATTGTTTTTTTTGGGGTGCAATTTGTCGGAGTTTCGTCGGAAAATCGTGAGAACAACATTCCGACGATTTTCCGACGGCCATATTTGGTCGGAAATCACTACTTTTCTTGTAGTGGTGTATGAAACAAACTATTTATAATCATGAATAATGTTGTGAATATGTCTTAATTGTCATAGGGCCTGATTGGTTGGGGCTGTAGCTTTGGAGTTTTAGCTGTAGATTTTTGGCTGTAGATTTTTGGGTTGTAGCTTTAAGATGACTGTAGATTTTTGGGCTGTAGCTTTAAGATGGCTGTAGACTTTTGGGTTGTAGCTTTAGGACAAAAGCTGTAGGCTTTTAGCTGTAGCTTTTTGGGTTGTAGATTTTTTGGGCTGTAACTTTAGGATTATGGCTGTAGTATTTTAACTGTAGGTTTATCCGCAGAGATTTAACATTAAATGAAAAGTGATTGGTGTATATGGATGTGACTTTTAAAATATCAAAATATTTGATAAATATTAATAATAAATAATTATAAATTTATTAAATTTTGAGTGAACCAAAATAAATAATAAATAAAAATACTAAAAAATCAAACACACCATATAATGATTGGAGTGAAGATGAATGATTGGAGTGAAGATGGTGATCAACCGCCTATTTTAGATGATGAAGATGAAATAATGGAACAAG
>CM071718.1:18601161-18612379 GCA_036630335.1 Physaria fendleri | reverse complement strand
AATCGTTTTGTAGGCCGTAAATTTCCCCATTGGATGTTCTCCAGGCAGTTTTAGGCTGATTTTCCCACTATGTCCTTTAGTTGAAGGAGATGTCACCGTAAATGATAATGGCACGTTTTAAGTAGCAAGCACGCTTTGGAACTCAGCTATGGATTCCATAGCCTTGTTTAATTCACTATACTCCAATTGCAAATGAAAAGCAGGAGTTATGCTGGTCAAGGAAACGCTGTTCAGGCAAACCAGTATGACCGAGGAACATGTTCCTCATATTTGCATCCGTGAGCTTGGCTGCCTGTCCTTCTACTTTCACCTTTACTGATATGTTGAGATAAGCATTCGTTTAACGTCCTGACCGCAGTGGCTAAATGGAGTAATATTTGTATGACCTTGAGCAATGAGCTTTTTCTATTGATATGAGTTCTCTAGAGGGAAGAATTCCTTTGTACATCTGTGTTCAACATCATCCTGAGAGACAATAAAATTTCAACTAATACCATTGGATATGTCAATTCAGGCAATTGCATAAAAATTCTCTTCATAATCACATGAGATATTTGGAAAACAAATCACTCTGTTTTATAAGGTAGGGTGATTGAAAATTAATTATGTTGCATAGATACTGGTTATGTGCTCTTGAATAATCTGGTCGCTTCTCAAGATGCTCCAAAGACATCGTACTTGCCTTATCGCTGGCGTCATGATCATGGGCAGAAGTTCTCCTCCTCGTATCCTCAAGCTAGGTCTCGTGTTTGTCGACATTTATTGGAGGTTCATTGTGATCAGGAATCACATTCAGGAACTCAACAACATATGCGTTCTCCGGCTGGTGTTTTTCCTGGTGATATAGTTGCGAGACTATGACTTGATTCCACAACGGAATTCCTGATGGGAGGAAATTCAAACCAAGTCGGGAACGTCTTGGAGGAATGGATCAGTATGCGTGAAGATTCTGGTGGTCTTCTCCGTGATGACCACGCATATCTTCCGGTGAATACAACGACTACACCTCTTGGGAATTCTATTTTGAATTTTCAAGGTCGCAAAGCTGAACTCCTATATTTAAAAATTAAGCTAACTCAAAATATTTACCTAGATATCCAATTGATGCTTCAAATTCTGCAGGACTTGCTTCAGCTATGGTTCCTGATGTTGTGTTAAAGCATTCTCATTTTTGTGGAATAATCTTCTTGTTGGGCGTTTCCTTGAGGAAGCTCCTCGTATTACCAAGATACACATCATAATTAACAAAATTTGGACCGCTGGAGTCAAGGATTTGAAGATCGATGCATATGTCATTATGAGTTAATGGTTAAGTTTTCAATAGCAAATGAAACGTATGCCAAAGGGTTTTGCGAAGAGGGATGAGGAACATCGTAGGTCAACCAATGCTGATTTCTAGGTGGTGGTCTTATATTGAGGAAAGTCAACCTATACCTTAAGTGATGCCAATGTGGATTCAACTTAAAAATATTCCGCGTCACTTGTTTACCTGTAAAGGTTTGAGTTGGCTTGGAGCTTGGCGGGTGAGCCTAAACGTCTAAACATCTGCACCAAAACATTGAGTTATGAAAAAAGTTTTGCCGAGGCAAAGGTTTTTCTAGAGGTTGAATTCACAACAAAATTACCAAAAGCTTTTAAGATTACAAGTAAAGGTATTACATCGGGCATCTCCTATCACTACCTGTGGCTACCTCCTAGATTTGTAGGCTGTCAGAACATTTAAAGCTCATTATTCAGCTGAATGAGGGAACTGTTGATACTCAGGTGATTGGTATGGAGCAATGGGTTATGGTAACTGATATGTTGATATTTTTACCATTTTAAGACCCTCTTTTTCAGTGTTTTCAGGTCATTTTCTGTAGTTTTCGTTTATTAAGCAGGAGATCTTACGTGAAATAGAGCAAGGAGTATTCAAATTCAGAAAGAAGCAAAAAGACCAGAAATCAGAGTTAAAAGACTATGGAGCAGTTGAGAACTTCATTGTACCAGTTAAACCATCATTCAGGAGATTTCTTAAGACCATAAGACATAATGATTAGGCGGGAAGATGTTTGGGCACCTGGTCGGTCGAGCCACATACACAATCGCTCATACGAGCATCCTTGATTGGACTGAAGAAAGTTGAATAAACCTGGACATTCAAAGAATTTCCACGTGTGGATAAAGATCAAGGAATTGGATAGCGACGTTATCGTATTGAGTGAGCCATAAGCTGTTCGGTCGAGCCACTTAGCTGATCTAGAATTTTTGGATTTTGCCTTCTACTATAAATAGGAACCCTTTGTAACTCACTAGACGCTACCGGAAGACTTAAAAAAAAGCATAAGCCGTTAAGGACCTAGAAGCTATGACCCTTCTAGAAACCTTCCGGATAGCAAAGTCACCTGAAGAAAACCTAAGCTAATGGGAAATTGCAACTATCTATCGGTGGAGACCTAAACTAGACTAATGAGATGAAAGAAACCCATGGTCCAGTGATATTGCTGACTAAATTAAGAACTACACGATCAAAGTTTAAATCGATCTGTTGCAAATTGTGAGAAGACATCGGTGGAGATGACAAGATAAATCGGGAACCTTACCCACAGCTTACCTCAATTCTGAAGCCAAAGACTCACTGAGAAGCAACCCGGAAAAGTAAGAAGGAGAATGCGGTGTTACGTATAAGTCAAAGCTCTTGTCTTTACATCGTACAGAGGGGTGACAAAGCTGCTGTCAAAGTCTTCTCAGTAAGAAGGCGCTGCAAATCTTCTAGACAGTCACCAATACAGATCGGATTCCAATCAAAACTCGCCGGTAAAATCAAACCTTGAATCGTTGCTCGACCTACTATTATGGAGACTCTACCATGCCGAGACGAAGCCGTGGAGGCCTTTATCTCGGAAACAGTGCTAACGCGCGAGGATTGAATAGGCCATAAAAGAAAAGATGATCGGCGCTACAAGGGAAAACCTATCTTTGGAGGAAAAATAATATTATTACTACATTTTCCGCCCTAAGTGCGATATTAGTTTTTAAAAGAATATATTTATATTAATTTAAATAATATATAGGATATATTATAATATTCTAATAATATCGATAATTATTATTTTTTAATTTTTTTAGCGATTATTTGTTATTAGATTTTTTATGAATTTGATTGTTAGTTTAATTAATTAATTGTTAATGATATAAACGATATATCAAATTTTAGAAAGAAAATAATTTTTTTAAGCTAAAATAGTAATTAATTAATTGATATTGATATACATGAAGTAAATAACTAATTAATTAATTATTTAGCTAAATATATTAATTAATTAATTAATTAAATATCGATTTAACTATTTAGCTAAATATAGTATTTAGCTAAATATAGTAATTAGTTATTATTATTATATATGTATTTTTTTAAAAAATAATGACAAACTTGTAAATAAGATTCGTGAGAGTAATTGTAGTGATGATATCTTAGTTTTTTTTATTCCCAAATAATACATAGGAGATGTGAGTAGGGTAATTTGATTTATTTTAAGATAAAAAAATAGAGAGTATTTCGGCTCTTTTGACTAAAGTGTGACAACATTACAGATTTTGAGTATATTGGCACCAACATTAGCTGTTGACCAAAAAAAAAAATTGGCACCAACATTTTCATTCTCTTAACGACAAAAAGAAAAAGAAATGGGCATACAACAAATGGGAAAATTGGCTTTTATCCTACCAAGCATTATCTCACTGATTATTGATGTGTACCCCAAAAAGATGTGTATCTCTCACTGCCCTCCCTACTTGTACTCTCTTCGATCGTTTCCCTTTCTAAGAGGGTAGTAATCTACCCCCCAATTCGGTACACATCTTTTTCTCATAGCTGTCGTCCCCATCCAAACTTATGTGTGCCTCTGAAGACTATTCTATGATTATTTTAAGATTATTTTAAAGGTACTGGTAACATTTTATCATCGTCAATCATTATCTATTAGCATATCAAGTTGGTAAAATGATTGTCCTTATTTTCCCAACGACCATGACTTTGTCAAATGTTGGTTCTTAAAAATGTTGGTCAATATTTCACTCACCGCATAGTCGATGACCACGACTCTTATCTCTCTTTTTTTAATTGGCTGAGATCAAACGTTTTGGGTCAAAAAAATCATATCTTCTTCGTATATTATTTAGTTTGGACTTTTTAGATATATATATATATATTTTTTTTTTCATTTTGAATCAATAAGGGGATAGTATTTAATACAATATATAAATAAAGGTCCCACACTAGTTTCGAATCAAGACAACTCATTTCCGTTCTTTAATGTCGTTGTTTCATAATTTGTTCTTTCTTACTATTATATTACTCCCATTTTCTCCCTACTTTTCAATTAAAATCTTGTTTAAATCCGATTAACCACTGTTCTAAGTTGACCAAGTTTGTTTATAATGGTCAACTCGTTATTTTCTTGGTTTTTAATACCTTTTCAATTTACTCGATTTGTTCAAAGTCTTCCTTTTTCTTTTTGTTAGCATTATTGTCTACATGTTTTAGAAGCGAGGCTGTAATTTTAATCAAAAGACTCGTCAAGCTTTGTGTAGAGCACATGCCTTTTTCTTAGATCATCTTGAGAGATAGGATCAAACACAAGAGGAAGAGATAAATAGGTTCCTTTGCGGGGGTGATGATGAGTTCAAGACCTGGAGTAGCCTTTACGCTCCTGATCTTGCTTTTCTTCTTCTTCCATATTTGTTTTGTATCTCCGCTCACAAATTCTGTAGACAGTAAGTGCGTATATATATATAGATGATGACAAAGATTTGTCCTAATCTCAAATAACCGGTATACATGTGGTTCAGCCTCTGCTTTAGAAGGCCTGAAGAGTGAATGGACCAAGGTTCCTAATGGTTGGGATGGGTCTGATCCTTGTGGAACCAAATGGGTTGGAATTACATGTAGAGATGACCGTGTCATTTCAATGTATAAAACCTTTTCTTTTCTTTTTTTTTTCCTTCAAATAATGTTCTTCAAAAATAATGGTTTGTTGCTTGTTGCAGATCACTTGGTAACCTTGACTTAGAAGGAAAGCTTTCTGCCGATATTTCATCCTTGTCTGAATTACAGATCTTGTATGTTTATCTTCTTTTAATATTTCCTCTTACACATAGATATGGTTTTGGTCTCATCTTTATGATCCAATCTCTGTAGGGATTTGTCATATAATCCAAATTTATCTGGACCGCTTCCTTCAAGTAAATCTCTGTAGGGATTTGTCATATAATCCAAATTTATCTGGACCGCTTCCTTCAAGTATAGGTGGGCTTGGGAAATTGAGGAACTTGTAAGCTACAACTTATAGCACTCTTTATCTTGTTTTCCCCATTTTTACTAACTCTTTGTACGCTTCAGGATCCTTGTGGGATGTAGTTTCAGTGGCCAGATCCCTGAGTCTATTGGATCTTTGAAAGAACTTATTTATCTGTAAGATTTTGTGGCTTCTCCAGCTTTTTCGGTTGCATTCTCTCTTAAACCATTTTTTTTAGTATTGATATGTGTTTCTTCCATACAGTTCCCTGAATTTAAACAAATTTACTGGAACAATACCGGCTTCGATTGGACGCTTATCGAAACTATATTGGTTCGATATAGCGGACAATGAGATTGAGGGAGAGCTTCCGGTTTCTAATGGCACTTCTTCACCTGGACTGGACAAACTTTTTCAAACTAAGCACTTGTATATATAATCTCAAATCTTTTTGTTTCAATCAATATTTTTAGTATATATACTAATATGTCTCGCTTTCTCATTCAGTCATTTTGGAAAAAACAAGCTATCCGGCAATATCCCAAAAGACCTTTTCAGCTCGAACATGACTTTGATACATGTGTAAGTATGATTCACACTACATATATAGAGCTGATATTTTGTATAAGTTGAGAGTAGTAACTACCAAAATGACTGTCTGATTGTTTGTTATTTTATCGATAGACTCTTCGATGGAAACCAATTCACAGGCGAGATCCCAGAGAGCCTCTTCCTCGTTAAAACCTTGACGGTTTTGTAAGTAGTAAAAGATTGTTCAAATTTTTGTAATTATCCAAATCCTCCTTAATTTCTCATGTGTTCATAATTTGTTCGTAGGCGCCTTGACAGGAATAGACTAACTGGAGATATCCCGTCCAGTTTTAATAATCTCACAAATCTTAATGAACTGTAAGTTAGCAATTTAACTTTTTGTTTCGTATTTTGTAGAATAAATGAACACAATGTGACAAGAGTAGTTGAACAAATTTCAGGTACTTGGCCAACAACAGATTTACTGGTACTCTTCCAAATTTATCCAGCTTGACCAGTCTCTATACATTGTAAGCTTTCGTTATTTCTCAACACCCTGTATTGGTCTAGGACTGGACTTGCCACAACTATAACGATGAAATTTTTTTGTAAATGGATGATATGTTTTTACTAGTATAGCTTTGAATGTAGCTGAATCAAAGGTCATGATGTATTTATAATGTAACAGGGACGTGAGTAATAATAGTTTGGGATTATCACCAATTCCATCATGGATATCTTCATTAAGCTCCCTTTCGACATTGTATGAACATCTCTCTCTCTTTATACATGTTCTCCATGTACAGAGTATACTTTGCTAAGAACAAAATGGTTTCTCTTTTGCAGAAGGATGGAAGGGATTCAACTTAATGGTTCAATACCAGTCTCATTTTTTAGCCCTCGTCAGTTGCAGACTGTGTAAGTAGAAATAGATGTAGATATGAAACTCAAAGGTAGTGAAATCTGTATTGATTGATATATATTTCAAAATTGCAGGGTTCTAAAGCGTAATCAGATAGTTGAATCCTTGGACTTTGGTACAAACTATAGCAACCAGTTGGAGTTTGTGGATTTACAATACAATGAAATAACTGAGTATAAACAGCCAGACAATAATAAAGTCCTCCAAGTGATGTATGTATCCTTGTAACAAACCAAATTGATGTGTTTTGTAAGACCAACTGCTTATGTCTAGCTGTTATATATCTTCTTCAGATTAGCAAATAATCCAGTGTGCTTGGAATTGGGAAATGGACCAAGTTACTGCTCAGCAATTCAGCATAATACCTCATTTTCTACACTCCCAACAAGCTGTCTTCCCTGTGACCAAGGCAGAGTAGCAAGTCCCTCGTGTCGCTGTGCATATCCATTCATGGGAACACTCTACTTCCGATCTCCTTCCTTCTCAGGATTATTCAACTCAACCAACTTCAAAATCCTCCAGGAATCAATTGAGGGTTTCTTTAAGAAGTTTAGTTATCCGGTGGACTCAGTTGCTGTCAGAAACATAAGAGAAAATGCAACTGATCATCAACTTCTAATAGATCTCCTTGTCTTTCCATTGGGAAGAGAGAGTTTTAATCAGACTGGAATGTCACTTGTTGGTTTTATATTTAGTAACCAGACTTATAAGCCTCCAGCAATATTCGGTCCTTACATTTTCAAAGCTGATTTGTACACTCAATTCTCTGGTATGATAAAAAAAACACCTGTCACAGACATAATCAGAGAGTAACCTTAAAACTGGTTCCATATTAACACATTTACTTTGTTTTATTTCCACAGATAAAGGAGTTTCAAAGACATCAAACACAGGCATTATAATTGGAGCAGTAATTGGTGCTGTGGTTCTTCTGCTATTGCTGACTATAGCTGGGATTTATGCGTGTAGGCAGAAGAAGAGAGCTGAAAGAGCAACTGGTCAAAACAATCCTTTCGGTAAGACGAAAAATGTATACTTATTTGTAAAGACTCAACATCCCTTAAAACTGTTTCTCGTATGAACGTTGCAGCAAAGTGGGATATGAGTAAGAGCAGTATTGATGCTCCGCAGCTAGTGGGAGCAAAAGCATTTACATTTGAAGAACTCAAAAAATGTACAAATAACTTTTCAGAGGCAAATGATGTAGGAGGTGGAGGTTATGGCAAGGTTTGTGTATTAAAAAAATGGCATTAAAGTGAAGGGTAACAATGGCCTTACTTGAAAATTTCTGATCCCTATATATATATGATGGTGAAACAGGTGTATAGAGGGATTCTTCCGACAGGGCAACTCATAGCAATAAAAAGGGCACAACAAGGATCTTTACAAGGAGGGTTGGAGTTCAAAACCGAGATAGAGCTTCTTTCAAGGGTCCATCACAAGAATGTTGTTAGACTCTTAGGCTTCTGCTTTGATCGTAGTGAACAAATGCTTGTATATGAGTACATTTCAAATGGATCTCTCAGAGACAGTCTTTCCGGTAATATTAAAAGGGAATCCTTTCTTTCTTTTTCTTTTCAAAAGTTCTTTGATGCTTAATTTGTAAGCAACACAGGGAGGAGTGGGATTCGACTGGATTGGAGAAGAAGACTTAAAATCGCACTTGGTGCAGGCAAAGGTCTGGCTTATCTTCATGAACTCGCAGATCCTCCAATTATACACAGAGACATCAAATCAAATAACATTTTACTTGATGAAAATCTAACCGCAAAAGTAGCTGATTTTGGCCTCTCGAAACTTGTGGGAGACCCTGAGAAAACACATGTGACAACACAAGTGAAAGGAACCATGGTGAGTAGAGACAATATATTCCTCATTTCTCACTCTTTCGAATACATTTTGAGGCTTACAAATATATTGGAAAACAGGGCTATTTGGATCCAGAGTACTACATGACAAATCAATTGACAGAGAAGAGCGATGTATATGGGTTTGGTGTGGTGATGCTTGAACTATTAACCGGTAGAAGTCCAATAGAGAGAGGCAAATATGTTGTGAGAGAGGTGAAGACAAGGATGAATACATCGAAAAATTTGTATGATCTACAAGAATTGCTTGACACAACGATCATAGCAAGTAGTGGGAATCTTAAAGGGTTTGAGAAATATGTAGACCTGGCTTTGAGATGTGTGGAGGAGGAGGGTGTGAATAGACCATCAATGGGTGAGGTTGTGAAAGAGATTGAGAATATAATGCAACTTGCAGGGTTAAATCCTAATGCAGATTCAGCTACGAGTTCTAGAACGTACGAGGACGAAACCAAAGGATCTGGTGATCCTTATGCTACTGATTCGTTTCAGTACAGTGGAAATTTTCCAGCTTCAAAGCTTGAGCCTCATTGATTGATTATGTCTTCTTCCTCTTTGTTTTGTTATCTTGCGTGATTTCACACTTGAAATGCCTTGTGAATATGGACTAGAATTATCTGATATGTTGTTTTGTTGTCGGTGATTATAAAACAGCCGAATTCAGCTAAACTCAGATTATAAAAACCTAGCTTAAATACAAGATTGGTTTTTTTCTTTTTTTTTCTTTTTCTTTTTTGCGCAACGCATTTTTATCAGATATATATATATATATAACTCTATACAATTATAAACATAGACAGCAAAGTGTCGACGATAACATCAGAACTCTTATTTAAAATTGGTATGCAACATGTGCCCTCAAACATTCCAATTTTTTTTTTTTTTTGTAGGAACAAAATCATCCAAAACAACTCCTGAACAAGTCATATAAGTAACCAAAAGAAGATGATAGACCAACAAACCTAGGAGATGGCCCGAATACGAACCAAACGTTCATTCCAACAGCAATCAACATGTTTAGAAGGACTCAAAAGGATTGTTCACCTCAGACGTACCCTGATTTCAACCTAAAATTTTCAGCAACTACCAGGGATGAAATCTTAACTCATATAAAGAGCCCATTAATGTGGAATCAGCCCATTATCATTTCATATGAGGAAGATGTGATTTTTATAAGTTACATACCAGACTCGAACACGTGGGATACATTTATTGAAACAGTATGAGTTTAGCTGCAAACCATCCCGTTATGGAATCTTATTTCGTAATTGAAGATTTGGAAATTGGATTTATACCGAACCGGGATCAGATAATAGAGGTAATGATTTTATAAGTCAACCAGATTCTAACTTAACGGAATTCGGAATTGGACCTACATGCCTTATTTGGAGAGCTACAATTGGACCAAAAGGAATTAGACAACAAATTTTTTTTTCTAATATTGACTCATAAAAAATATCTGAGACTTAAAATCACATTAAATAAAGGTCAAATGAGAAAGTCATGGCAAGGTATCTCACATTTGTCTTATTCGAAAACTAAACATGTTGGGAGATTTCAAACATAAGTGTGTCAAACAAGGGAGCTTCTACATCAAATAGTAGAGAATCTTATATGAATGTTAAATAGTAGCATTAACTATTGGATCAGGTAAGTCCAACCCAAATCATTCACAAATCAAGATTTGATACATATGAAGTCAAGAACGTTAAAAGTCAATCCCCAACGGTAGCTACTGATTTGGTGCACACAAAAAGAAGAATAAATCATGGAATTATTCTAAAGACGTCAAGGTACAAGACTTAATGACTCCCACGGTCGCTACAAGAAATAATGTCGATAACATCATTTATTTTCTTTAGTTATATCGTTTATTGATTATTGACTCCCACGGTCGCTACAAGAAATAATGTCGATAACATCATTTATTTTCTTTAGTTATATCGTTTATTGAATGATACAAATTTGTTACCAACACTTGTATAAATGATAGGAAAAACTATGATGCAAATTAATATATCATTTATACCAATTGAAGGTATTACTTTCATCAATTATAATAAATGATGATAATATATATCACTTGTATTAAATGATTAAAAGTATTTTGACACTTATTATACTTGATACTATATATTTACAACACTTTTATAAATGATGTTAAATCTTTGTGTTAATTATATAAATGATATAAATGACTTTTATAAGTGATTTTAAATCTTTACGTTACTTATATAAATGTTATTTATGTATTAGTAATATTTGCGGCGGACCTCTGGCGGAGGCTGTGGTGGTACGAAACTCCGACATTGGCAAACCTACAGTTGCAGTTGTCGGTTAAAGGCTATCTAAATTAATTTATAATAATACTGCATTAGATTAGATTCGAACTGCACACCTCAAGGTTTAACCCCCAACTACTTAACCGCTATACTACATTAACATTTATGCACACGTTCTATTTAACTTTAATATATAGTTATAATATATTACGTTATTTCGACCAAATTTCAACCAAATTCTGATCAAATCCCGACCAACTATAAATAAGTTATCGACCAATATTGTTAGTCATTATTTTAATGACAAAAAATATTTTATTTAACATCATTTCAAAATAA
>CM071718.1:18587987-18599699 GCA_036630335.1 Physaria fendleri | reverse complement strand
TTGACAATGCCTTGTGTGAATTTGGATTAGTAAGATTTGATAATTGATTATGTGGCCGCTAATCATAGAGTGTAAGTAAGGTCGATATATAAATTAAATAAAATTAAAATCCTAACTTTCTTTTATGATCACCAAGGAAAATATATTAAAATGAGAAACAGTCATTGATACAGGAAGTTCAGACAAATAGCATATCTAATAAAAACGATAGCTCATAGCTTGAGCTCCCGATGAAAGATGTGCAGAAAGCCAAGAAGGTGGTCCATTGCAAATTTGCAACGTAAGGACAATAAATCATAAGTACGAATAAAACTCCAAAGAAAAATATTAAGATAGTAAAATCGTATAACTGTGCAGCTTTTATATTAATATATATACCTCTGTTTCGGTTTATAAGAGGTTTTAAATTTTTATTTTTGCTTTATATTATAAGAGATTTTATGTTTTTATGTAGTTTTATTAAGTACCTTTTAAATATTATTCACTCATTTTGTTGGTTTTTACAATATTTTTTTTTACAAGGCTTTTAATTTTGTTTTGACCAATAAAAATTATCGTACAATAATGATTTTTAATCATATCTATCATCACTTGAAAAGATCATTAGTTAGTCATTATGCTAAGCTGACCAAAAAAAAAAAAAAAAAAAAAAAAAAAAAAAATCATATCTATCACCTCAGTAAATTATAATTATAACAATTTGATGAGAATTTAATTGATTATTAAAATACATAATTTTTCCTTATATCTCTTATAAAATAACACAGATAAAGTAATTCATTATTTAAACAAAATTATTCCACTAATAACAAAATTTTTTGTAAAACATTAGTGTTCATAAAAATGTAAAGAAAAATTACATATTTGTAATAAAAAAAAATTAATCATTTGGGTTACCTAATTAATTGAGAGGATAGTAGAGGTAAATTACATATAATCAGACCATCACCATCGTCATTACTACAATTAATATTTATTATCTCAAGTTTAAGTTGGTAAGTACTTGTTGCTGGGTTTTTCCGTGTTTTTAAAAAAAAGCTATTTCGTTGACCGACGACTCTTCCGTAAATCTCTCTCGTCACGCTCATGTCTTGAGATGGACCGTCTTGGTCAAACAAATTATATTTAATGTTTTTACTTTTTAGTTTGGAGGTTTCAGAACCACTTTGAGGGTAAAGTTCTTATTTTATCATTTATTATTAGTTCCGTTTTATTCAATAGTATTAGGTTCAATTCGATCCAAAATATCGAAATATTTGTAATGAATTACATTTTGTCTAAACAAAACCTCCAAATTATTTATTTGTTTCAGCCCATTAATTACCCTATTGGCGTTTACATGTAACAAGTAACAACCATTTACAAACCTTCCACTAATACAGCATTCTCATCTTTTCCAAGTTGAACTAGTTTTTAAATTGTCCGATGCCAACTTCTATCCAATTAAGTTCTTTTAAGTCTCCTCCTTGTTGTTAATATTATTATGTAGATTTTTGTTAGCAAGAAAGTTGTATTATTTTATTCAAGATTTCATAATAACTTCTGCCGACTGCTTTCTTATCGAAACCACTTATAAGATAAGTCCATAAGTCCAGAAGCAGAGTAAGAGAAAAGAAAAAAACACAAGATTCTTTGTGGGTCTGAAGATGAGTTCAAGAATTGGTGTCTACATGCTCCTAGTTTTGCTTTACTACCAATTTTTTTCTACTTATGGTCACCCATATGAGATAGAAAGTAAGTGTATAGTTACATGATGATCATAAAACATTAGCGATATAGAAATTTCAAAACCTTTACATAAAACATTAGCGATATAGAAATTTCAAAACCTTTAAATTAGTTTCAATTTTTTTGTGCAGCTAATACCTTATTATCCTGGAAGAAAAAATTGACCGGGTTACCAAAAAATTGGAAAGGCTCTGATCCTTGTAAAAGTGAAAGCAAATGGGTTGGAATAAGTTGTAACAACAGCCGTGTTATCGGAATGTAACATCTTTTTTCTTCTTCTTTTGCTATTTCTTTTAATAATGATTCTGTAGAGACTTTAACTAACTGTGTCTTGTTGCAGAACGTTAACCAACTTTAACTTGAAAGGAAAGTTTCCTCATGATATTTTATCCATAACTGAATTGGAGATCTTGTATGTCTTTCCTCTTGTTCTTTTTCCTCATGATATTTTATCCATAACTGAATTGGAGATCTTGTATGTCTTTCCTCTTGTTCTTTTTCTGTTTACATAGATATGGATTTGCTGTTCTTAACTTATGATTCAATCTTTGTAGGGATTTGACTTCCAATCCTAATCTGACTGGAACACTTCCACCATATATTGGTAACCTCAAGAAGTTAACAATTTTGTAAGATCAATGATCCCATTCATAATAGATTTTTGTACTATCATCTAGCTATTTTAACGAAATTTTGTTTTCTTTCTCCAGACACCTAATGGGATGTGGTTTAAGTGGTCAAATTCCTGCATCCATAGGGGATCTTGAACAGCTTACAAGACTGTAAGATTTTGTTACTTGATATTGTTAATAAACAGTTCCGATTTATTAATCTGTGTTTCTTACATGCAGCTCCTTGAATTCAAATCAATTCAATGGAACAATTCCTGCTTCCATTGGTCGGTTATCGAAACTCTATTGGTTGGATATAACTGACAATAAGATTGAAGGAAACATTCCAGTTTCTGATGGGACTTCACCTGGACTTGACATGCTTCTTCAAGCTAGGCATTTGTATGTATATTCCCAGTATCTTTTTCATTTCTTTGTATTTAATCACCTTTTCATTTCTTAATCTCCTCTATGTTTATGTATATTCCCAGTATCTTTTTCATTTCTTTGTATTTAATCACCTTTTCATTTCTTAATCTCCTCCATGTTCTCTTACAGTCATTTCGGAGAAAACAAGCTTTCAGGTGATATTCCAGAAAAGCTTTTCAGCTCAAACATGACTTTGCTACATGTGTAAGTTACATATTACTTATGACAACCTGAATAGTTTGGACAAGTTGAGAGTAATAATAACTAACAAAGTAACTCTATTTTATCGATAGGCTATTTGATGGAAACAAGTTTACCGGGAAAATACCAAATAGCCTCGGCCTTGTTAAAACTTTGACAGTGTTGTAAGTATTCGAAAGAGCTGCAAAAGTTTGTTATTATAAATCCTAATTACTTCTTTAATCTCATATACTCTTCTGTTTGTTGCAGACGACTTGATAGGAATAGACTAAGTGGAGACATTCCTTCAAATCTTAACAATCTCACAGGTCTTACGGAACTGTACGTGAGGAAGTACTGTAGTTTTTGTTTCTACTTTGTAGATATATAAATAGGCAGAGTTAAAAGAGATTGTAGTTAAATCCATTTCAGGTACTTGGCTGACAACAAATTTACTGGTAGTCTTCCAAATTTAACCAGCTTGACTACTCTCTACACATTGTAAGTTTGTATATTTTACAGTTTCACTTCGTTTTTTGTAGCTCAATTTAGTATCAGAAATCTTCTTTATTAATCAAACTAGTGCCATGATATGATAAACTAGTGCCATGATATGATTGTTTTGTAACAGAGATGTGAGCAATAACCCCTTGGCATTTTCAACCATTCCATCATGGATCCCTTCTTTAACCTCTCTTTCAACATTGTATGAGCATTCCCTCTCTCTCTTTCATCTAGTATTCTTGTGTATACTTAATAAGAACAAATCTCTCTCTCTTTCATCTAGTATTCTTGTGTATACTTAATAAGAACAAATGATCTTCTACTTGGCAGAAGGATGGAAGATATTCAACTTGAGGGTCCAGTACCAACCTCCCTGTTCAGCCCTGCTCAATTGGAGACAGTGTGAGTAAACCAATACATGAAATCAAAAATCTACTCAAAGTTGTGAAATCAATACTAATTAGTATTGTTTTTTTTGGCTTGCAGTCATCTAAAGCACAATGTCATAAACGCAACATTGGACCTTGGTACTAACTATAGCAAGCAGTTGGGGTTTGTGGATTTACGAGACAACCTCATAACTGGTTATAAACCAGTAGCAAAAGAAAGCATCGATGTAATGTATGTATTCAACTTGGTCATAATCATATTTTAAACATCTTCAATGAATCATTTATGTGTGTCGATGTACTTATACACAGGTTGGCAAGTAATCAAGTGTGCCAAGACCCAGCGAACAGGCTAGGTGAAATCTGCAATGCAGTCCAACCAAATTCCACATTTGATACTCTCCCAAAAAACTGTCTTCGTAATTGTAGTCAAGGCAGGGAATGGAATCCAACTTGCCACTGCGTGTATCCACTTGAAGGAGTATTTACCTTGAGGTCTCCTTCCTTCTCAGCGTTTTCAAACACCAGACTTTTCAGAGGCAAATGATGTTGGAGGTGGTGGTTATGGCCAGGTTTACAAAGGGATTCTTCCTTCAGGACAACTCATAGCTATCAAAAGAGCTCAACCAGGATCTTTGCAAGGAGCATTAGAGTTTAAAACTGAGATTGAGCTTCTTTCACGGGTTCATCATAAAAATGTTGTTAGACTCTTAGGCTTTTGCTTTGATAAAGGAGAACAAATGCTCGTATATGAGTACATTCCAAATGGATCTCTTAGAGATAGTCTATCAGGTAATACCAAATATCTCCCATTCTTTTTGAAGAGTTTAGGTGGTTCTTGTGTGATGAGTTTGTCAAAAATGCAGGGGAAAATGAGATTAAACTTGATTGGACAAGAAGGCTTAGAATAGCACTTGGTTCGGGAAAGGGCTTGGCTTATCTTCATGAGCTAGCTGATCCTCCCATTATACATAGAGACATAAAAACAAGTAATATACTACTTGATGAAAGTCTAACTGCAAAAGTAGCTGATTTTGGTCTCTCCCAACTTGTGGAAGAAGCTCAGAAAGCTCATATCACTGCCCAAGTGAAAGGAACCATGGTGAGTTGAGAAATATGTCATCTTCACATCACTTTTTCCCAAACACATTTTAATCTCCTAATGGTTTTGGAATTAGGGCTACTTGGATCCTGAATACTACATGACAAATCAATTGACAGAGAAGAGTGATGTGTATGGGTTTGGTGTAGTAATGCTTGAGCTAATAACAGGTAAAATTCCAATAGTGAATGGAAAATATATAGTGAAAGAGGTGAAGATGATGATGGATAAATCCAAGAACATGTATGGACTACAAGAACTGTTGGACACTTCGATTAGTGTAACTAGAGAGAATCTCAAAGGGTTTGAAAAGTATGTAGATCTTGCTTTAAGATGTGTGGCTCAAGAAGGAGAGAATAGACCATCAATGTATGATGTTGTGAAAGAGATTGAGAATATAATGCAGCAAGCGGGAATAAACCCTAATGTAGATTCAGCTGCGAATTCAAGAACATATGAGGAAGCAAGCAAAGGATCTGGGGATCTGTATGGTAATAACTCGTTTGAGTACAGTGCAAGTTTCCCAACTACAAAACTTGAACCCCACTGATTGTTTTGTGGGCTATGTTTCTTTATCTAGATGGATGTTATGTTTTCTGTTTTTGTCAAATTACATGTTTAGATTAAGTTGATTTTGATATGCGAGATAGTTCTATTGATAAAAGATTTTTTTGAAGTAAAATTATAAGATGGATGTTATGTTTTCTGTTTTTGTCAAATTACATGTTTAGATTAAGTTGATTTTGATATGCGAGATAGTTCTATTGATAAAAGATTTTTTTGAAGTAAAATTATATGTTGCAAGTTTGGGTGAGATAGTCAGAGCCGTGCATGACTACAAGCATAGGCTTGCGGTCTTTAAAAATATTTATATATAATCGATCAATTATTATTGAAATTCTTATGTAATCTATTGGTTGGTATAATTGAGTTTCAGTGAGAGATGGATGATATTATCGAAGCTCAATGCTCAAAATTCTTTCATTTTCATGTAAAATTATTGTTTTTTAATAGCTGAAGAGGTAATACTATCAAGGTCAATGCTCACAGTTCTTTCCTTTTCATGTAAAATTATTGTTTTTTAATAGTTGAAGTTATTTTTTGTTTGTTGCCTATAATTCCTATAATTTCTTGTGCCCGGCACTGGAGATAGTTTAGAATGCTTTTGTAATAACGGTAATACTTCTAGTTAGAAATGATTGAGATATTACATGTTTTATTTTTAAGTTGAATTTTAACCTGATTTGAGTCATGTTCTAATGATTTTGGATCCAAAACTTCTTTTTTTTTTAACTACTATCCAAAACTTCTTAGTTTAGTCGAAGAATAAAATGCACAAAAATAGGCAATAAAATACGCTCTTTAAAACTATAACATTATTTAACTATAGTTTAAATCATGTCAAAATTTGTATAGTCTTAGTTTAGTCGAAGAATAAAATGCACAAAAATAGGCAATAAAATACGCTCTTTAAAACTATAACATTATTTAACTATAGTTTAAATCATGTCAAAATTTGTATAGATTTATCATTTTTAAGTAGAAATACAGAAATCACAAGTTTACAATTAAACCGCAAATTCTGTCTTCAGTCTTGATACTAAGATATTAATTACAATTTGATGCTATAATCACGAATGGGTTTGGTATTAACCGGTTAAAGTATGATAACTATGGAACCTTTTTTGGTTCAACAACTATATACCTTCCTTTGGTATTAACCGGTTAAAGTATGATAACTATGGAACCTTTTTTGGTTCAACAACTATATACCTTCCTATGTTTTATAATATCCACGAGTTGACCAAAAAAAAGATTATACTCCATTATAGCTTTCTTTCTTCATCAAATACTAATATTTGTGTACTACACACTAATTTTCTAAAATATCACCCACTTATGTTGATCTATATGGTGTAGCTTACTCTATAATTTATATTCTTTTTTGGTCCTTTATATCAAAAGCATTGCGTAGGTCTCATTCTATAAACAAAAGAGAGTAAAATGACTTTTAGAATAAAATGACTATGAACACCAACAGTATTTAATAATATGCCACCAAACGGCTTATAATTTATAATTGATTCCTTATTGGTGACTGGTGAGAAAACCGACGAGACCTAGACATAAAAAATATATTTTATGTTCAATTATAATAATTAAAATAATTGAGATTTATCAACAAAAATGTCAAACAAAAACATAAAACTTAATTAATGATCACATCTGTCTAATCATCAACATCTATAAAAATATTGGATTATGGTATTTTTGATAATAGGCCTTACATGGAATTTTGTGAAAAGTTGATATTTCTGAAAATAAACCCGACACATTTGTAACTTTGACTAAATTTTTATGAAAATAAACCAATGCTTTAATGATTTTCTTTTCAACTCAGACTAAATTTTGGGAAAGAAACCCAATAATTAACGTCGTATATGGGAAATCACTTAGTTGTTAAGTAAGTATTGAATGATTATTAAATAAATAAAATAATAATATATCTACCAAATGCCTTTAATTTGATTCTTTACTGGTGAGAAAACACAAACCCAGAACCACACTTTCGCTTCTCTTCTCTACTACTCATTGCGATTACTTCTTGACGATTATGGCGGATCTCTCTCTCGACGAGTTCCTGAATCAGTGCAAACAATCTGGCGATGCGGCTTATGGCGCCTTGCGATCGGTATTGGAGCGGCTTGAAGATCCGAAAACTCGATCTAAGGCTCGGATCTTTTTGTCTGACATCTACAAACGCGTCGGATCTTCCGAGACGTCTCTCCAAACCACTCGATCTAAGGCTCGGATCTTTTTGTCTGACATCTACAAACGCGTCGGATCTTCCGAGACGTCTCTCCAAACCTACCATTTCCATATCCAAGATATCTTCCTCGATCAATACGAAGGTAAAATCGTTGATAGGTTACTTGTTCCTCTTACACTATCCTTTTGGATTGTTCTGTGGATTATGAGTGGTCAAATGGATTTGATTGAGCTGAACGCACTGTTTTGTAATTTTTTTCTGAGTGTAATCTAGCCGATCTTATATTAATTTGTTTATTTGACTTATGATCGCTGAGATTTCTGATTTTTTTTTGTTTCCTTGTCTTGATTTCCTGAAAATTTGGGATGATTTGGGTGTCAATCTGTGATTATTTCGTGGTCTTGTATTTGAACCGATTCGCCGAGTACTCGGACTAACACGTCGGCTTGTTTGTCCAATGAACAGGCTAAGGATATATAAATTTAGCTTTCCGAGATCTTTTGTCGTTTTCTTGGTACTTCAGTGACACTGACTCGACTACACATTTCACTTTTTTTTTTGTAACTTTTTACTATTGTTATCTGTCATTCTCATATGAATTCCAAAGTACCCACCATTATTTATATGACTGTGGAAGTCATTGATCATGGTAGAAAAGCAAATTATCCAGACTTCTGGGGAACCATATGATCTTTAGTTTTATGCACGGTACAAACAGAATTAAGATCAAACTGTCACTGATCTGATCCCTTTTGTTATGTGATATGTGAATGTACTTTCAGAATGGGGAGAATTTATCCATTGCAGCAAATTTTTCAAAACAGGGAAATGTTCCCTGATTCTGTGGCTACTAGCAGTATTGACAGGCATGATCAACCGAAGTTTAGGATTTGTCAGCAGTTGGAAATTGTTTTGAATGCTCCTTTTCTTTTTCACGGACGTCGGAACTTTTTGCAATATATCACTAACATCTCATTGCATCAGATATTGGCTAGTGGCTACCTTATATTTTGTTCATAACTATCCTAAAGGAAGGGTCAGTTCTCAATAGGAAATTACTCACCAAATATCCTAATCCGGTAGATCGACCGGTCAAGGTTCTAAATCTATCCTATCGATCATAATACTAGGTAGCTAATCTAGTCTAAGCATTAAGAACAGGTAAAGGTGAAGACAATAAATAGATAGAAACCCTATTTGTCTAGGTAGCTAATCTAGTCTAAGCATTAAGAACAGGTAAAGGTGAAGACAATAAATAGATAGAAACCCTATTTGTGTTAGATCAATTTGCAGCCATAAACCCTATTGGAATCTCTCAATCCCTAACTGGGGAACTACTCACTCATGACGATTGAAACACAAGAAATCATTATTGGAAGTCTGAATTTCAATTAGATCAATTTGCAGCCATAAACCCTATTGGAATCTCTCAATCCCTAACTGGGGAACTACTCACTCATGACGATTGAAACACAAGAAATCATTATTGGAAGTCTGAATTTCAATTGCAAAATAAAAGAGTAGCAAATCTCCAAAAGCAAACAGGAAAAAGATCTCAAACTTAGAACAGAACGTAGAAAGTAACTTATCAAAAACCTAGGACAACATGTCATTTTATATGTCTACAAAAAATATGGAAAAATAGGGAAAAGTCGTCTTGGTCTTCGCGTCAAAAGACGAATAAGGGTAAAAAACTCCGCGTCCCCGATTCGACTGAATGAATGATTATTAAAATAAATAAAATAACAAATAATAATATTCCACCAAATGCCTTATAATTTGATTCTTTACTGGTGAGAAAACACAAACCCAGAACCACACTTTCGCTTCTCTTCTCTACTACTCATTTCGATTACTTGTTGACGATTATGGCGGATCTCTCTCTCGACGAGTTCCTGAATCAGTGCAAACAATCTGGCGATGCAGCTTATGGCGCCTTGCGATCGGTATTGGAGCGGCTTGAGGATCCGAATACTCGATCTAAGGCTCGGATCTTTTTGTCTGACATCTACAAACGCGTCGGATCTTCCGAGACGTCCGAGACGTCTCTCCAAACCTACCATTTCCATATTCAAGATATCTTCCTCGATCAATACGAAGGTAAAATCGTTGATCTAGTTACTTGTTCCTCTTACACGATCCTTTTGAATTGTTCTGTGGATTATTAGTGGTCAAATGGATTTGATTGAGCTGAACGCACTGTTTTGTAGTTTTTTTCTGAGTGTAATCTCGCCGATCTTATATTAATTTGTTTAGTTGACTTGATGATCGCTGAGATTTCTGATTTTTTTTGTTTCCTTGTCTTGATTTCCCGGAAATTTGGGATGATTCGGGTGTCAATCTGCGATTATTTCGAGGTCTTGTATTGGAACCGATTCGCCGAGTACTCGGACTAACACGTCGGCTTGTTTGTCCAATGAACAGGCTAAGGATATATAAATTTAGCTTTTCGAGATCTTTTGTCGTTTTCTTGGTACTTCAGTGACACTGACTCGACTACACATTTCACTCTCTTTTTTGTAACTTTTTACTATTGTTATCTGTCATTCTCATATGAATTCCAAAGTACCCACCATTATTTATATGACTTTCGAATAAAGAAGTTTGCTGTGGAAGTCATTGATCATGGTAGAAAAGCAAATTATCCAGACTTCTGGGGAACCATATGATCTTTAGTTTTATGCACGGTACTAACAGAATTAAGATCAAACTGTCACTGATCTGATCTCTTTTGTTATGTGATATGTGAATGTACTTTCAGAATGGTGAGAATTTATCCATTGCAGCAAATTTTTCAAAACAGGGAAATGTTCCCTGATTGAGAATTTATCCATTGCAGCAAATTTTTCAAAACAGGGAAATGTTCCCTGATTCTGTGGCTACAAGCAGTATTGACAGGCATGATCAACCGAAGTTTAGGATTTGTCAGCAGTTGGAAATTGTTTTGAGCAGTATTGACAGGCATGATCAACCGAAGTTTAGGATTTGTCAGCAGTTGGAAATTGTTTTGAATGCTCCTTTTCTTTATCACGGACGTTGGAACTTTTTGCAATATATCACTAACATCTCATTGCATCAGATATTGGCTAGTGGCTACCTTATATTGGAACTTTTTGCAATATATCACTAACATCTCATTGCATCAGATATTGGCTAGTGGCTACCTTATATTTGGGAATCCATGCTTGTATCAGAATCTAATATATCTTCCTTTCTTTTCAGCGGGCTTTCAATCCAGGAAAAAGTTAACCATGATGGTCATTCCTAGTATTTTTGTTCCAGAAGACTGGTCATTCACTTTTTATGAAGGACTTAACAGACATCCTGAAGCCATCTTCAAGGATAAGACGGTTGCTGAACTTGGCTGTGGGAATGGATGGATATCAATTGCCTTAGCTGCTAAGTGGTTGCCTTCAAAGGTCAGTATATTTTATATAAACAGTACCACTACTAAGACTTTCAATTTGGGTTAGACAAGTACATGTTTTCGTCTTAGTAAGAGAGAAAATAACTGCAGAGATGACATTTCTTAGTACTGTTATTATTTCAAGCAGATATTGGCATATTACTCCTGTGAAATCTTATCACCCTGGAAATGCTTCGAGTTAATTTTTGGTCCTTCACAATTAGAATACAAGCATATAACTTCATAATTACATACTTTTTTTGGTCCGTGTTACACAGATGTGGCAGACTAAAATACTTCAGGTAATAGTTTTGTTTTCGAAAGTCTGACAGATCATGCTCCTCCACGATAGCAACTTGAAGTGTATTTTTACAGGCTGCAGATACTGATATCTCGGCATTAGTTGAAATTGAGAGGAGCAGCCCTCATCGTTTTGAGTTTTTTATGGGACTCTCTGGAGACCAACCAATTTGTGCTCGAACAGCATGGGCCTATGGGAAAGCTGGTGGACGAATCTCACATGCTCTATCTGTTTATAGTTGTCAGCTTCGCCAACCAAATCAGGTGGGTAGATAAAAAAGCTTTCTTTTGGC